>CAUYRB010015053.1:0-23862 GCA_963574695.1 Propithecus perrieri
AACTGTCCTCTCCTGCTCTCTGTGACACTACAGACCAGAGAGACCTTTATTGTACAGCCCACAAAACATCACACCAGCTCCATTATCTTGCTGACAATATGCTTACTAGGCTTGGTGGGCAGGAAGTAGCACGTATCACAAACGTTTTAATAAAATAATTACACGCTGGAGAGTAGGAGATAAATTCTCAACAGTTCAGTAGCCTACCACGGTGGCTAAGTTCCTAGGGGTACAGACATATCAGGGTATCCCTTCTAATATTAGACAAGTTCATGTACTTTACATAGCCCACTACAACAAAAGAGGAATTATGTTTGATGGCCTTATTTGGATATTATTACAACACATGCCATGTTTGGATATGCCGCTCTGAATCATTTGCCAGTTATTGCATTAGAAGCTCCCGGCTTGATAGTTGCCCCAGTAAAGGTTGAAAACCTGACCATTAGCACAAAGTGTTCAAGACCCAAATGTCTCATCATAAAGTAGATGTTGTTTCATCCAAAAACCATAAAGATTGATGTTCACAGGTTCTGTTCACAGACCTGTTCTACATCAAACAGGTCTAGAAAGGACAAGCAAACTGCACAAGCAGGTATCTCAGACGCCCATGGTACCAACATGTTCCTTTTGCTGCCTTTCCCACAACTCAGTTGCTCTTTGTGACACTGAATAGACACCTGTTGTTAAAAGAGGAGGAAAAAGCATGGACTTGATCTATGATTGTATTGGAAAGACATGACAACAGCAGCCAGAAGTGGTATCACTGCCTTATTGAATAGACCAAATGGGCGTAAGTCCAGGCAGTACCTCCGGTTGTCCGCTCTGCTGAAAGAGATGGCCTGAGGTACTGATTCATGGGCAGTTGATAATGGGTAGGCTGGCTGGTCAGAAACTGGGAAAGAATAAGGTTTGTTGGTTACAAGGAAGTCTAAGGAAAAGATAAGTATATAAGTATATAAACCTCTCCTATCATACAATATCCACTCTAGAGTCTCAAACATCAGGTCGGCAAACTCCACTCAGTGAATGTCAATCACATTCATTTTTCCCTGGTCACCTCAGTGCTTACTAAAAAGACCAACAAATTAAAGATGCCATGGCTGCAGAGGGCAGCTTTACATGAGCTCAACAAACTCCTCTTACTGAAACTGACATGGCTTTCTACACAACTAAGCACCCCGTCTGCCATCAACATCCAACCTGCCAATCAAGAGCCCCCACTACGGCACTATGTCCCCGCTGGATTAGCCAGTCAACTGGAGATGGGGTTATTGCAATGGGCCACTCATTCGTTCAAGGGGTGATGACCTGTCCCCACATATTCCAGGTATAGATTTTTTTTGCCCATCTGCAGGGTTTCTACCAGCACCACAATCATGCAGTTACAGAATGGCTTCCACATCACCACACAGTATCACTTCTGACCAGGGTCACATTTTGTGGCACAATATTTATGGAAATTGGTTCATTACTACAAGATTTACTAATCACATGTCCATAATCAAGAAGCAGCTGGCTTAATAGAAAGGTAAAACGGCGGGCTAAAGACTCAGTTGTGGCCCAGGTAAGGGACAATATCCTGAGAGTTGAGAAGGATGTTGTCGATGAATTTAAAAACATCCTAAGACGGACAACTAGAGAAAAAGTTTGTCGGATCATCCCAGCAGAAGAGTTGAGGATTGGACTGAGCGGAGTGGGGAGTGATTACTGCTTGGAAGTGGACCACAGGTACAGACACCAGTGGAGTCTGGGAACACCACCAGGAGGAACTGAGCAGCTGAGCGAGAGGAAGATAAAAGGGAAAAATCAGTGGGAACTAATTCCAGGGAGTTCCGGAGCCCAAGGAAAGAGTAAGGGGTCCCCCCACACCTTGGTGTCTCAGGCTAGGAACAGGACACAGGGTGCTCATCCCCCAGGAGAGTTCCGTGAGAGACCAGAGAGCCGGCATCTCTGCATCTGGACGCCTCCTCCTGTGCACCTCCTCCACTCCTGGCATCTCAGGAAGTAATTCTGGCTGAAGCTGCTTGAAGCCATGTTTCGCATCTACCCCAAAGCACCTTGCACTGAGTGACTTGGCTCCCAGCAATGGGAGCACACTTCTAGTCAAGTCTTCCTTGGTCAGCATAGCTGCCATATTTGCTGGGAAAGGAAGATGGTTGCACTGCTGCAGCCACAGCTTGGAGAGGATGGAGGATGGGTAACTCCCTCAAACTCAAGAGTGGTGCGAGAAGTCCACAGCCCCTTCCCCAAACCATAGCAGTCACTAAAGTTCTCTGTGATGAGTGACTTGCTTTCACCTCACTTTGTGATCTTCCTGCCCATAGTTGTTTTGCAGGTTCAACTGCTTATGGTGCAGATGGTGGGGCAGGGAGATGTGGGGGAGAAATCCCGGTTCCAGAGTCAGGCAGCAAGTGAGAGCCTGTGCCCATCAAGAGGGTGTGGAGGAACACAACAGACAAGGGTTCTGTGGGTGAGCCCCATCCCATCTCCCTCCAGAGAACCTCCATAATGTAGGTTGCTGTGCCATCGTGACTCAATTCCACCTAAGTACTGGTACCCATGGCAACCGAATGCCTAAGTACTGGCTCCCATGGCAACCAAATGCCTCTTGTGCCACAGACCGAATCACAGCAGCTGTCCCAACCCCTACTCACTTTAATAGGGAGTTCAGTTTGATCCAAGTGTTCCTTGAGCTTCTACTATTCCCCTGGAGGGAGGGTACCCCTGGCAGACACTTCTGGGGATAGAGAGGCCCACCCACATCATCTTGGGGTCTAGTGGTGGAAAAGGGGTATACAATTGGAGACCCACCTATCTACCAACAACACGCAGAGACGCATGCCAGTGGGCCAGACACATGAACTGTGGGAAAGCTCAAGAGCCTGTCTTGGGCACAGAGGAAACACAAGCAGACGGATTGGAGGGGAAAGTGCCTGGGTTTGTGGACAGAGATGGAAAAACCTGGCTAGAAACCTCAACAATCCCATGAGTAGGCCCCTCCTATCAGAAGCAGCCCTCCAAGCTTGGAGAGAAAGCCCGAAACTCCACATCAGCATCTCCCCCTAGAGGCGGGATAAGCAACCTCTGAGACCCATACATGCTCACACATCTAGGCTCTCGCACCCCAGCTGTGATCTATCTTGTTCTTCTCCCCACCTCATGGGGGAGCAGGGTCCAAGCAACCTCTGGGAGCTACAAGGCTGCTCCCAAAGCTTGGGGCATTTTTATATCCCATCTGGGGGACCAGAGACTACCACAAACACAACAGATTACCTCACTAACTGGCTCCTTCACACAAACTACAATCAACAACAGTGGGAACAACCTCATAGCTAAACATAGTGCCTTCCATCATAAGCTATTAGGGAGCAGTGGATTTGTAACCAAAAGTACAATCCACAACCTTGGAGCTTCAGCTGGAGAACTAAATTCACTCCACTCCACTGGGAAGTGGTGAAGATAACAGGTAGAAGTAAAATACCCCTAAGGTAATTGCTAAAATACCCCTAAGGTAATTCAGGACCAGCACTCCTCTCCCTGGCATTGCCAGGGAACAATCCTTGGGGACTTAGAGACAGGGCCATAAACTAGCCCTAGCACCCCCAGCTCTCGACCAAGAGGCCAGATGAGAAAGACTCAGCAAAAGAACTTAGGAAACGTGAAATATCAAAATGAAAATTGCCCATCAAAAGACATCATTAGCTCCTCAGCAACAGATACCAACTTAAATGAAATAGTTAAAATGACAGATGAAGAATTTAGAATATGGATTGTAAGAAAGCTCAATAAAATTCAAGAGAAAATAGAAACCCAACACAAAGAAGCCACAAAAACAATACAGGAAGTGAATGAAAAATTCTCTAAAATATCGAAGTACCACCTTGATATCAAAACCAGGAAAAGACACAACGAAAAAAAAAACTACAGACCAATATTCCTTATGAAAAAAGATGCAAAAATTCTCAACAAAATCTTAGCAAACTGAATTCAACTCCACATCAAAAAAATAATTCATGAGGATCAGGTGGGCTTCATCCCACAGATGCAAGGATGGTTCACCCTATGCAAATCTATAAATGTAATTAACCATATAAACAAAAGCAAGAACAAAGACCATATGAAAAAGCATTTGACAAAATTCAGCACCCTTTTATGATAAGAACTTTTAACAACATAGGCATATATGGGTCATACCTCAAAGTTATTAAAGCCATATTTGACAGACCCACAGCCAACATCATACTGAATGGGGAAAAACTGAAAGCATTCCTGCTTACAAGTGGCACCAGACTAGGTTGTCCACTATCTCCACTTCTATTCAACACAATGATGGAAGTCCTTGTCAGAGCAATCAGATGAGAGAAGGGAATCAAGGGTATTCAAATTGGGGAAGAAGAGGTCAAATTATTGTTCTTTGCTGATGATATGATCTTATATCTAAAAAACACCAAAGATTCAACCAAGAGACTCCTGGAATTGACAAATGAATTCATTAACGTCTCAGGATACAAAATCAATGCACACAAATCAGAAGCTTTCATATATGCCAATAACAGTCAAGCAGAGAATTAAATTGAAGATGCAATGTATTTCAAAATAGCATCAAAGAAAATAAAATATATAGGAATATGTTTAATTAAGGAGGTGAGAGACCTACATAGGGAGAACTGAGCAACACTGAGAAAAGAAATTGCAGAGGATATAAAAAGATAGATAACCTACCATGCTCATGGATCAGCAGAATCAATATTGTTAAAATGTCCATACTACTTAAAGTGAGCTAAAGATTAAATGAAATCCCTATTAAAATACCAACATCATTTTTCACAGATCTAGAAAAAATAATTATACGATTTGTGTGGCACCAGAGAAGACCCCATACAGCCGAAGCTATCTTATGCAAAAAGAAGAAATTGGGAGGCATCAATCTACCAGACATCAAGCTGTACTATTAGGCTATAATAACACAAATGGCATGGTACCGGCTTAAGAACAGAGACATAGATCAGTGGAACAGGACTGAGAACCCCGATATAAAACCATCTTCATATTGTCATATGTTCTTTGACAAAGTAGACAAAAACATACACTAGGGAAAAGTCCCTATTCAATAAATGGTGCTGGGAAAATTGGATAGCCACATATAGAAGACTGAAATAGGATCTGCACCTCTCACTTCTCACAAAAGTTAACTCAAGATGGATAACAGACTTAAACCTAAGACATGAAACCGTAAGAATTCCAGAATAAAATGTTGGAAAAACTCTTGTACACATGGCTCTAGGCAAAGAATTTATGAAAAAGACCCCCAAAACAATCACAGCAACAAAAAAAATAAATAAATGGGACCTGATCAAATTAAAAAGCTTCTTCACAGCCAAGGGAGCTGGAGCTATTAGAGCAAACAGACAACCTACAGAATGGGAGAAAAGATTTGCATGCTACACATCTGATAAAGGGCTTATAACTAGACTCTATGTAGAACTCAGGAAAATCAGCAAGAAAAAAAATAAAACAACTCCATTCAAAAGTTGGCAAAAATACATGAACAGAAACTTTTCAAAAGTAGACAGACTAGTGGCCAAGAAACATAAAAAATGCTCAACATCTCTACTCATTATGGAAATGCAAATCAAAACCATAATGAGATATCACTGAAATCCAATGAGAATGGCTTTTATCAAAAAGTCCCAAAACAACAAATGTTGGTGTGGATACAGAGAGTTAGGAACACTCATACACTGCTGGTGGGACTATAAACTAGTACAACCTCTGTGGAAAGTAATATGGAGATACCTCAAAGATCTACAAGTAGAACTACCATTTGATCCAGCAATCCCATTACTGGGCATCCACCCAAAGGAAAAAAAAGACTTTATATATAAAAGACATCTGCACTCTAATGTTTATAGTAGCACAATTCACAATTGCAAAGATGTAAAAACAACCCAAGTGGCCATCAATACATTAGTGGATTAATAAAATGTGGTATATGTATACCATGGAGTACTACTCAGTCATAAAAAAACAATGATGAACTAACACCTCTTGTAATATCCTGGATGGAGCTGGAACCCCTTCTTTGAAGTAAAATATCACAAGAATGGAAAAAGAAGCACCACATGTAATCACCATTAAATTCATACTAATTTATCCACACTTAAGTGCACATATGGAAGTGACATTTATCAGGTGTTGGGCAGGTGAGGGGGAGGGGGTGGGTAAATTCACACCTAATGGGTGAGTGCAATGTGCACTCTCTGGGGGATGGGCATGCTTGTAGCTCTGACTCAGGCAATGCATAGGCAATATACGTAATCAAAGTGTTTGTACCCCCATAATATTCTGAAATTAAACAATAAATTAAAACATAAATAATAAAAATTAATAAAAATATCCAATGCAGTAGCATAAACTAGATGCCATTTCCCCCAAGGACACTAGGCAAGAGTCTGAGAATAGAATAGGGTGATGATGGAAGTGGCTCCTCTCACTATAAAACCAAATAACCTACTGGATGAGTTTTTATATTCTGTTTTGGAGTTCAGTGCATTTGGGTACTAGTATGTTTGGGAAGAATGGTTTTACCAGGGAACATAATCATGGTCCCATTAAATTAGAAACTTCCCATTTCAGGCTCTTTACGACATGAAAGAGATAGAGGAGGTGGTCACTGTATGTGATATTGAGTGATAAAACTACCAGAAAATTAGGCCGATGCCACATAATGAAGGCAAAGGAGAATAACACAACAGGGATCGACTGAGAGGAAGAAGAGTGAAATCGGGGTATTTACTTCTCTGTGAGATGGTTGTATCCTTCAAGCAAACACTCAACCCCTGTCAGGAAGACCTCTCCACACAGCTTCCTGATTTCCACTAACTCCTTCTTAACTTTGCCCTTTCAGGCCTAGGGATGGTATTGGTTCCTTGATGTCACTAGCCCCTCAGAACTGCATCATCCTTTGTGATAGCTACATATCTCGTGTCCCTCAAGTGAGGGTATGGTCAACACTCCCACAGTCAACTATTTCTTCTATGACTCTGTTTACATTTGATTTGAATTTCTCTTCCAGCCTTCTCATTTTCATTTCTTTGCTGCACTTTTCTTTTGTTGCCCAACTCTCTCTTTCAATGATCCATTTTGGTAATTGTCACAGTTTATCACTAACAAAGAGGCAACACATAACTACATGCTTTGCTCTGTATATAAACTGAATAACTGGAGCACAGTGATCAATTCTTGACAGACTGAAAGAAATGACAACATAGTGATTTGTGAAATGAAGAACTAGCACCTAAGTTTTACTTTATGTAATTGCTCAATGAATGTACCATTACTTATCTTCATAGTTCCATCCCAGCTCATTTTTCTCACTTTGCATTTCTATATTAAAGCCACACAACTATCAGGTGGCTCTATAAGAACAATTATTCTCTCTGGGTTTCAGTACCACTTTTATCACTCTGGCCTCTTCATGCCAAGAATTTTATACACGACACATTCATTCTCCCTCCCCCCCCTCTCTTTCTGCTTTCTTTCTCTCTCTCTCCCCCTGTCTATCTTTTTAGCAGTTACTAATCTTCTCTCTTCTCATTTCCAACAAGAACCATTATTCTAGCTTCTAACACCAAAGATTAATTTGCCTGTTTATGAAACTGTATCAAATATGTTTTACATATTTGGGGGTTATGGCTTCTTTCACTCAACTTTATGATTGTGAAATTCATCCATAGGGTTCTGTGCAGCAATAGTTCATACATTTTTATTGCTGGCATAATCTTACGTTATATGAATGTAGCAGGGGTGTTTCTTGTTTTGTGCTATTAGAAACAGTGCCACTATGAATATTCTTTTAATGCATATAAAATATATATTTCTGAACATAGAAATGAAATTGTTTTATTTTTCATTTTTTGAGGAAAATTCACAGTCTTCTATAATAGCTTTACTAATTTACATTCCCATCAACGGTGTATAAGAGTTCCCATTTCTTCACATCATCCCCAGCATCTAGTATTTTTTGTCTTTTTGATAATAGCTATTCTAACTGAAGTGAGGTGACATCTCATTACGGTTTGGATTTCCATTTGTCTGATAATTCGTGATGTTGAGCATTTTTTCATATATCTGTTGGCCACTAGTATGTCTTTTGAGAAATATCTATTCTTGTCTTCTGTCCATTTTTAATCAAATTATTTGGTTTTTGATTTTGAGTTGTTTGAATTTCTTATGTATTCTGAATATTAACCCCTTGTTAGATGTGTAGTTTCTAAATACTTTCTCCCATTTTGTAGGTTGTCTCTTCGCTTTATTGATTGTTTCCTTAGCCCATCAATCCAAAGGTATACATGCAAAGCAAATGAAACCAGAATTTCTAAGAGACATCTGTACTCTCATGTTCATTTCAGCACTATTCACTAAGATATGGAATCAACCTAAATGCCCATCTACAGATGAATGGATTAAGAAAATGTGGTATGTATTTATACAATGGAATACTATTCAGCCATAAAACAGAATGAAATCCTGTCATTTGTGGCAAGATGGATGAACCTGGAGGACATTATGTTAAGTAAAATTAGCCTGGAACAGTATGACAAACATCACATGATCTCACTCATATGCTGAATGCAAAAAAGTTGATTTTATAGAAGTAGAAAATAGACCAATGGTTGTTGAGAGGTTGGAAAGGGTAAGGGAGAGGAGAGGTTGGTCAATGGGTACAAAGTTATAGTTAGGAGGAATAAGTTTAGGTTGTTTTATTACATAATAGGGTGACTATAGCAAATAAGATGTAGTTTTTATTTCAAGATAGCTAGAAGATATTAAATGTTGTCACCAAAAAGAAATGATAAATGTTTAAAGTGATGGATATGTCAATTAACCTGATTTGATCACTATATAATGTATACATGCATTGAAATTTCACACTGTACCCTGTAAATATACACAATTGTGATGTGTCAATTATAAATTTAAAAATTAAATTTAAAAAAAATGAAATTTTTGGATCTTAGGACATGTGTATGGTCACTTTTAGTAGATAGTAATTATTTTCTAAACTGGTTATAGCAATTTATACTCCCATGCACAATGCATGAGAGTTGAAGTTGCTCTGCATTCTTGTTAACACATATGTTGTCTATCTTTTTAATATTATTATTTCTGGAGGGAATGAGGTAGCATTTCATTAAGTTTTAACTTGCATTTTGTAATTTCTTGACCATTTCGATATACTCTTTTTGTTTATTCAAGTATCTTATCCATTTTTCTATTATATTAGACTACTTTACTCTTGATTTGTAGGAGCATCTCACAAATACTACATGTAAGACACTGTCAGTCACACATTGAAAATACTGTTAACACTCTGCAGCTTGTCTTTTCGCTCTCTTAATGTCTTTCTGGAACAAAATTTCCTAAATCTAATGTAGCTCAATTTTATCCTATTTTTCCCATATGATTAGTGTTTTTCTGTGTCTATTTTAAGTAATTTTGAGTGAAGTCAGCAAGATGGTGGAATAAGAGTTCTCCAGGTTCACTCCCCTCCACAAAAATCCAACTAGCAACAATCCACAAACAAGAATACCATCATGAATATTACAGAACTTGGGAATGAGGCTGAGATACCACCTTGGACTGCAGAATCAAGAAAAGCCATTATCAAATGGTAAGATAAATATTTCTCTGTATCCATGCAACCTCTTCCCCAGGCTACTGTGGTACCACATACAGAGAATTCTCCTGGGCCCAAGGTTTCTGTAGTGGTAGAGGTGAATTGGAGGCAAACATTTGACTTCCCCATGATTTTGGACCCTTTTCAAAAGGCTCACACCTGAGTCATCATATAGGAAACACTGGGAGTGCTGGCAGGGCTGAATCACTTGGGATCAGTAGAAGATGAACAAGAGATGGGGCTCACAGTTACCAGCACATGATTCTTGGTGGTTTCTCTGCATTCTGGCCAATGGAGGTGCCATACCACACCACAGAAACTAGCCAACAGTATCATGCTGCAGGGAACACAATACAGTTTCCAAACATACAAAAATACTGCCCAGCCAAGGAAGACAACCTGCAACCCTTCTCTGTCAGAGATAATCACTGAACCTAGCCAGTGTGTCCCCCTTCGATAGCAGAGTCCAGCCAGTGGTGTGTTCTCATATGTGGAGCATAGCCAGCTACACTATTTGATCTCAGAGCACAGGAGATAACCAAGCCCAACTAAGGAACCCAGCACCAAGTTCTGCCTGTCCAGGGTTACAACCAGCTGTCCAGGGTTACAACCAGCAGGCTAGACTAAATAGTAAAGTTCTAACACCACCAAAGAATGCTTGCAAAGGCCTGAAGAGGCAAACATCTCAAATTCACAGGCATCAATGTACGGACAAAAGGGAAATATGACACTACAAAAAGAAACTAAGAAAGCTCCAGCAATGGGCCCAGAAGAAAAGGAGATCTATGAAATGACTGAAAAAGAATTAAAAATAATCCTCTTCTGGGAGATATTGGTCAAAGAATACATATTTAAAGTTAGATAGGAAGAATGAGTTAAGAGATCTATTCTCTATCATGGTGATTATAGTTAATAACAATCAATTGCATTCTTGAAAAATGCTAAGTGGATGTTAAACGTTTTCACCATAAAAATTATAATTGTGAGATAATGCATTGGTTAATTTGCTAGATTTAACCATTATACAATTTATATGTTCTTCAAAACATCATATTGTACATAATAAATACATTCAATTTTATTATGTACAATTTCGAAATTAAATAATTTTGAATAAAAGAAACTCTCTATCCAAATAGTTGCGAAGCTGTTTCTTTTTATCTTCTAAAACTTTATTGTGTAACTTTCACACATAGCCTGATAATCTACCTAGATTTTATCTTTTGAATAGCATCATGTCACAGTAAAATTTCCTTTATCAAAAAGACCATCCACTAACAAGTGCACTGCAGTGTCACCTTTGTAAAAATTTAGTATATACCTTTAATTTTTTGTTTCTGAACTCTATTCTGTTCTATTGATCTATTTGTCTACCTATGTATCTATCTCTGTACTAATTACTAAGCCTATATAATGTCTTGACATAAACTGCAATATGTTCCTCCAATTTGTTATTCTTTAAGATTATTGTGGTTTTGCAAAACTACAGGTATAAAAATTTTGTAAAAGCTAAATTGTTTGAATTTATTTCCTCCAATGATTTTATCCTATGCCCTGCCTCAACCACTCAATCCTATATTTCACATTCTAGACCTTTTCAACAGACCTTTATAAACAACTGCAACCCCTTTGTTATCTTATTAATTGCATCTCATACAATAGTCACCTTTTTTTCCTTATCACTCACCTAGCACCTCAACTCCAACAATCCATGTACCCACTACAACATCCAACTCATGGTTCCTATCACATTTTCACTGTTCCTAACTTCCTTATTGACTTTTCTCCTTCCTTCCCAGTTCAAATTCCCTTACATTCCTTCAATTTCCTTGCCATCATTTCATCTAATAATGACTTCGCAAAAATATAATACAGGAATCTTCAAAATGCTAAGGTAGAAAGATGTTAGAATGAAGATTCTGTACCTAGCCAAATTATCAATCAAATGTGGTGGCAAAATAAAAGTATTTTCATTAACAGAATAACTCAACGTTTTCCATTCATACACATTGTGTAAAACAAATAAACAAAAAAAGTCATGAGTTATTCCAGAAAAATAGTAAAAAAATTAATAGAAAAGGAAAATGGGCTTTAATTTCCTGTGGTAGTTGGTTTCACCCATAATAAGTAAATGAAGTTATGGGAAAAAAATGAAGATGCTCCATTAGATTATATTATCCTTTGAGATTTAATGGTAAAATAAATATTTATTACTTTATTCAATGTTAATATTATTTATATATTCATAATACTGTAAATACTATTTATTTAATTTTGAATCAACCTATAGACAAAGTAAAATACGAAAGTCCTATGGAATTAATTATAAATTTTATAAATCCTGACAATGGATAAAAGAAATGTACAACTATGTTTCACCTCTTACTTTTTATAGCAAGTAATCAATGGACATTGCCTGAAGTATATAGATATTATTTAAAGTAATAAAAATATAAGAAACTATATTTAAATACATATATATGTAAAAATAGGTAATAAGTAGAGAAGTGGAATTAACATGTAAAAGGTAACAATACCAATATTGTATACAGTTTATAAATCAAAATAGAGGTGAAAGTATACATATTTTTAAGTAAATAAATTTAGCCAACAGAAGAACTTAAACTGAAATTCTTAAATTTTTAAATAGGACCACAGGAAGGGAGTAAAGGAGAGAGTTTTACCATCATTTTTTGCTTTGCATATCTATAGTTTAAAAAATTTATGATGTACATGCATTATTTCAGTAATAGAAAGACAAGCACCACAAGTACTCACCATCAAATTGGTATTAACTGATCAACACATAAGTGCACATATAAGAATAACATCTATTGGATGTTGGGCAGGGGGGAGGGGGGAAGGAAAGGGGGAAGGAGGGAGGAGGGGACGGGTATATGCATACACAAAGAGTGCAAGGCGCACCACCCGAAGGATGGACATATTTAAAACTCTGACTTAGGGGGGGAGGGGCCCAAGGGCAACATATGTAACCTAAACATCTGTACCCCCATAATATTCTGAAATAAAAAAAATAATAAATAAAATTAAAGTCCTGCTTTGTGAAATGTTAGTAATTTTTAAAATCAAAACAAAAACACTTTGTGAATTAAAGTAGAAACAATTTGAAAGAGGGGGGAATTCAAATGAAATAAAAGTGAAAACAAACAAAGAAGAAAAAAAAACAAAAAAGGTACCTAAAATGATCTATAGAATTAATGCAATCCCTATCAAAATTCCACCATCATTCTTTACAGATTGAGAAAAAATAATTCTACACTTTGTCCGGAACCAGAGAAGATCTCATATAGCCGAAGCAATTTTAAGCAAAAAGAACAAACTGGGAAGTATCAGCCTACCAGACTTCGAACTTTATCACAAGGCTATACTAACCAACACAGCATGGTACTGGCACAAGAACAGAGATATAGACCTTTGGAATAGGACGGAGATCTCAGATATAAAAACAATTCTCATATTGTCATCTAATCTTTGACAAAGCAGACAAAAGTATACACTGAGAAAAGAATCTCTATTCAATAAGTGGTGCTGGGAAAACTGGATAACCATATGCAGAATATTGAAACTGGATCCCCACCTCTCACCTCTCACAAAAATCAATTCACAATGGATAACAGACTTAAACCTAAGGCATGAAACTTTAAGAATCCCAGAAGAAAATGTAGGGAAGACTCAGGCATTGCCCTAGGCAAAGAATTTATGAAGAAGACTCCCAAAGCAATCACAGCAGCAACAAAAAATAAATAAATGCAACATGATCAAATTAAAAAGCTTCTGCACAGCCAAGGAAACTATCATTAGAGTGAATAAACAACGTACAGAATGGGAGAAAATATTTTCTTTCTACACATCTGATAAAGGGCTGATAACAAGCATCTATATAGAACTCAAAGAAACCAACAAGAAAAAAATCAAACAACCCCAACAATAAATGGGTAAAGGACATGAACAGAAACTTTTCAAAAGAAGACAGATTAATGGCCAGAAAACATATAAAAAAGTGCTCAACATCTTTAATCATTAGGGAAATGCTAATCAAAACGACAATGAGATATCCCCTAACTCCAGTGAGAATGGCCTCTGTCAAAAAGTCCCAAAATAACAAATGCTGGCATGGATATGGAGAGATAGGAACACTCTTACACTGCTGGTGGGATTGCAAATAAGTGCAACCTCTGTGAAAGTAATTTGGAGATACCTCAAAGAGCTAAAAATAGAAATACCATTTGATCCAGCAATCTCACTACTAGGCATCTATCCAAATGAAAAAAAAACATTCTATAATAGACACCTGCACTTGGATGTTTATAGCAGCACAATTCACAATTGCAAAGATGTGGCAACAACCTAAATGTCCATCAATACATGAGTGGATTAATTAAATGTGGTGTATGTATACCATGGAATACTACTCAACTACAAAAAGCAATGGTGATCTAGCACCTCTTATATTATCCTGGATAGAGATTGAACCCATCCTTCAAAGTGAGGTATCACAAGGATGGAAAAACATGCGCCACATGTACTCGCCATCAAATTGGTACTAACTGATTCACACTAAAGTGCTCAGATGGTGGTAATATTCACTAGGTGCCAGTCATGTGGGGGGGCTGACGGGGGTTGGGGGGAAACCCACAGCTAAATGGAAACAGGGCACACTGTATGGGGGAAGGACATGCTTATAGCCCTGGCGTGGGCAAGGTAAACGCATTTCATGTAACGAAAATGTCTGTACCCCTATAATATCGTGAATTAAAAAAAAATTTCATTACAAATAATTTTTATGATCACTATTCTATATATTGAGCAATGCAGGTATATTTATGAAATTTTTATTCCCACTTTAACTCCCAAACATAGTGAATTGCAACAGTATCATTGTTCTACAAAATATTCTTCCTTCTCCATACCTTAAAACTTTGACAATAATGAAAAACAAATGCAATCTCTAAATGCAAACATAAATATAAATAATTAAATATGTGCTATCTAGTTTGATTAAATGTATAAATTCAAAAAAACAAGATTAAATAATTACATACCAATGCAATTCCTGCAGAATAACGTGTAACACACATTTTCCCAGGAAATGTTGCTCCTACATAATTTGGATAATCCCTATACCTAAATAAATAAGTATAAATTTATTGTTTATTTTAATGAATCATTTAAGTATAATATTTCATTTTTGATAATAATTTAAATCTGTAGTTCCTAAAATCCTAATTTAAAGCAAATTGAGGTACACTCTTTCCATATGTCCTTAACTGTTTCAAATTTAGAAGATATTTTAACTGATATTAAGTATTAGTATTAATTATATTAAATACTTTTGATTTCTGAAACATATCCATGGATCCAAGTTTTTGCTGCCTTTACTGTTCTCATGTTTGGTTGAGGTTACCAAAGACATCGATCTAACATTTTGATCAAAAACATTTTGTTGAGTGAGAGTGACAAACAGTTTCAAGTCACTCCCATGAAGAAAAGTTCAGCAGTTTCTCATAGGAATGACTGTATTGCTTCACAACCAAACATTATGATTTCAGCTTTAAGTAATGACCCATATAAACTGTCATATAATAATAGCACTATTCTCAGAGCTTTACGTGAATTATTCCACTTAATTCTTAAAACAAACCAGTAAAGTAGATATTATTTTTATCTCCATTAAACAAATCAAACATAAGATGGGAAGTGTAAGTGACTCTTTCAAGGTAGCATGATTAATAAGTGCTACTGAAGGATTTCACCTTAGGCAGTCTGAGTCCAGAGCCAATACTCTCAACCACTAAGGAGGAGGCGGCCAATATGGTGGACCAGAACCACCTCATACTTGCAGCTCTCTGGGAGAGGGTGGAAAATGATATATATTCTCACCTACAGATAGACCCTTTTGGAGAGAACATTGCAGATCATCGGAGAAATGATGGGAGACACTTAGAGTGAAGGAGATGGGGACGGGGACCTCCACTCACCAAGATTGGAAGGTACCTGGGGGAGATTCCTACACATGGAGAAGGGATAAAGGAGAGAGACCTAGGGCCCCACACTCCCCGTGTGGACACTGATTCAAGCTGTGGGGAGATCCCTCTACTATCACAGGGCTGAATTTGCATCAGACAGCAGGCTCAGCAGGAATCCACTGGTCTCAGTTCCAAGGTTGCTGCAGCTGATGCCACTCTTCAGCTCTCAGGTCTGGACCTCCTGATCTACACAGGGATTGGCTTCACTGTGGCTTCTCCTATATCACCCTTTACAGGACTGGGAAGGAAGCAGGGAGAGCAGATGCATTCTTATGCCCTCTCCACCAGAGAACTCAACATAGATCAAGGGGGTCCCATGGTAGTAGCCTTGGCAGGACATGTGTGGGAGAGAGTCCCAGTCATCCAGCAGGCTAGCCCTGACAGCCCCACACCCACGCCAGTGGAGCAATCCCCACAACCCATGCATTACACCATCAAGGCCCATGTCCATGAGTTCCCACATGCCGATCAGAGGAAAAAGTCCCCTGACCCTGCATTTTATGTGGAGGTCCATACCTTCATGGACCCAAGCTCAACACAGCAGCCACACACTCCAGCCCAGTATACCAATGATGGACCACATCCTCACAGTCCTGCACACCTTGTGATCTGTGATGGGCCACGTCTCTTGGCCTTTTGCACCAGCTGGCAGATCACAACTCCCCACCCTGCATGCCACATGGCAGGTCACAGAGCCCTGACACCTTTGGCTAGCTCCTAGATAGCCATTCCAAACAGCTGCTTTCCCCACCATGGGGAGACCTGGATGGAGCAATATCCAATAATGCCCACCTCTTTGGAGAGGGACTCACCAAGTCCCCCGCCTGAGCTTCCAATGGTGGCCTAGGGACCAACCCACCACTCCATACAAAAATCCCCCAGCACTGTTCCCGGTTCCATGACCTTTCCAGGCACCCACCAAGGTCCTATAATGCACCCAGGCACCTGCCAAGTGCTGGTCAAGGTCATGCCATCCACCTCTGTGGACAGGGACTTGCACAGCACTATGCCTGAATTTTCCAACAGCAGGCTGGGGACTAATACCAATCCAAATGAATAGCCTCCATCATCAGCTTGGACTGTGAAAACCACAGGGACTTGAAACAATGAAGGAGAACAGCTCTGTTACAGGCTCTCAGTGCATCTGCCAATCTCCCACTGGATCAATCCTCCAGAGTAAGACATAAACCATTATATGCAGACATCTCCTCCTCCTCACAATGTAGGAGAGTTCCCAGGAAAGAACAGGTGTGCTGCAAACCTATCAGCCCTGAGCTGAGAGAAGAGGTTTCAGATGAGAAGAAACCAGCAAAAAAAATTCTAGCAACATGTAAAAACAAGCTAGTTCAACTCTCCAAAAGGATAACAATAGATCCACAGCAATGGAACCCAACCCAAAGGAAATTTTTGAAATGTCAGATATGAAATTCAGAATATTAATGGCAAACAAGATGAACACAATTGAAGAGAAAGTTGAAAACCAACACAAAGGAGCAAAAATAAAAATGTTTCAGGACACAAATTAAAAAATGAAAAACCCACTAAAGAGATGGATGACATAAGAAAGGATATAATAGAACTTTAAGAAATGAACAAAGTCATTTAGGGAATTACAAAATACATCAGGTAGCTTCAACAACAGACTCGACCTAGCAGAAGAAAGCAACTCTGAGCTAGAAATCAGGCTTTCAAACTAACCCAGTCAATCAAAGATACAGAATAAAGAATAAAGAAGAATGAACAATCACTCAGAGAAATATAAGACTATTGTTTTCAACTTTCAACATATAACGTATGAATTATAGGTAACTGGAGGGAGAAGAAGAAAAAACAAAAAGCATAGAAAACCTGTTTGAGAGAATTATTTAGGAGAATATCCCTGGTATTACCAGACATTCAGATATCCAGATATAAGATGGTCTTCAAACACCAGGAAGATTCATCACAAACAGGACATCCCCAAGACATAGTCATCAGCCTGGCCAAAGGCAACATGAGGGAGAAAATTCTACCAATTGCAAGATGAAAGCAACAATTAAATAACAAAGGAAAACCCATCAGGGTAACATCAGACTGTTCAGTGGAGTCTTTACAAGCCAGAAGGGATTGAGGCCCCAGTTTCAATCTTTGTAAATGGAACAACTGCCAGCCAGTAATGCTGTATTCTGAAAAACTAAGTTTCATAAATATTGAAGAAATAAAGACTTTCCCAGACAAGCAAACACTAAGGGAACTAGTCACTACTAGACCTGCCCTACATGAAATGTCCAAAAGTACAGTACACATGCGACAGCACAATAGATACCCACCAGTATAAACACACCCAAAAGTTTTAACTCATAGCTCTTATAAAACAATAGCACAAGAGGGACAACAGAAAAATAAGGTATCATCCAACATGTTGAACAGAAGAGCATTCCCACATATCAATACAATAATAATCAATGTGAATAATCTGAATGCCCTATGTAAAAGACAGACTGGCTGAATGGATGAAAAAAAAAAACCCAACTACTTGCTGTCTCCAAAAAACACATCTAATCCTCAAGGAGTCACACAAACTCAAGGGTAAGGGATGGAACAAAATATTCCATGCAAATGGAAACCAAAAGCAAGCAGGTGTAATAATTCTTATATCAGATAAAATAGAATTTAAATAAAAAATGGTAGAAAAAAGACAAAGATGGTCATTATATAATGATAAAGGGAGGAATCCAACAAGAAGACATAATAATTCTAAATATACATGCACCTAACACAGGAACTCCCCATTTCATAAAGCTAATTCTTCCAGATATAAGCAAAGAAATAAACAGTAGTATCTTAATTGCTGGAAACTTCAATATTCCACTGACAGAACAGGACAGGTCATCAGAGCTGAAAATGAATAAAGAATCACTGGACTTAAGTGGGACTCTAGAACAAATGGACCTAACAGACATTTACAGAACATTTTACCCAAAGCTACAGAATATGCATTTTTTCATCATACATTTTTGATCATATCTTGAAAACACAAAAAGAGTCTCAGTAAATTAAAAAAAAATCGTAATCATACCCTGTATCTTTTCAGACCACAGTGGAATAAAACTGGAAATCATTTCTAAAAGAAATACTCAAAACTACACAAAGTCATGTAAATTAAACAACCTGCTGCTGAATGATCCTTGGTCAATGATGGAATTAATATGGAAATCAAAACACTTCTTGATATGAATAACAAAGGGGACATGAGTTATCAATATCTATGGGACACAGCAAAAAGCAGTCCAAGGGGAAATGTCATAGCCTTAAATGCCTAAATCAAAAAGACAGAAAGATCGCACACACACACAAAATACAAAGGATCGATGAAACAAAAAGTTGGTTCTTCTAAAAGAAAAAAGAAAATTGATAGACTAGTAGCCAGAATAACCAGAAGTAGAAGAGAAAGGACTCAAATAACCTCAATCAAAAATGAAAAAGGAGACATTACAAATGATACCACAGAAATCCAAAATATCATCTGTTAATACTCTGAAAACCTCTACACGAACAAACTAAAAGCTCTGTAGGAAATGGATAAATTCCTGGAAACACACAGCCTCCCATGCCTGAATCAGGAAGGAACAGAATCCTCAACAGATGGATAGTGAGCAGTAAGACTGAAGCAGTAATAAAAAAATCTCCCAAAAACAACAACAAAAATAGCCCCGGACCAGCCAAATTCTACCAGAACTACAAAGAAGATCTGGTACCTATCCTACAGAAATTATTCCATGACATGAAGAAGGGGAGAAAATATTCAGAATGTAAGAAAATATTCACAAACTATAAGTCTGACAAAGGTCTAATATTCCAAATCTACAAAGAACTCAACAAATCAGCAAGAAAAAAAAAATAAAAAGACATCAGAAAGTGGACAAAAGACATGAACAGAAGTTTTTTGAAAGAAGACAAATGGCCAAAAAAAGTAATTTAAAAAAATATTCAACCTCACTAATTATCAGGAAAATGCAAATTAAAACTACAATGAGATATCACCTTATCCCTATCATAATGGCCATTATTAAAAGTAAAAAACAAAACCGAAAACAGATGATGCCATGGATGCAAAGAGAAAGGAATGCTTATATACTGTTGGCAAATTAGCACAACCTCTATGGAAAACAGCATGGAGATTCCTCAAAGAAACAAATATAGACCTACCATTTGATCCAGCAATCCCACTGCTAGGTATCTACCCAAAGGAAGTGAAGTCATTTTATCAAAAAGACACCTGCATTTGAATGTTTATCCCAGCACAATTAACAATTGCAAAGATGTGGAATCAACTTAAGTGCCCATCAATTCACGAGTGGATAAAGAAAATGTGTTGTTCAGCCACAGAAAGGAATGAAATAATGTCTTTTGCAGCAACTTGGATGAAACTGGAAACCATTATCCTAAGTGAAGTATCTCAGGAATGGAAAACCAAACACCACATGTTCTCACTAATAAGTGGGAGCTAAACAATGGGTACACACAGGCACAAAATGATATAAAGGACATAAGAAACCAAGAAAGGGGCAGGATAAAACTTACTGTGGTAACAGGCACACCAAAAGCTCTGACTTAAGCATCATGTAAGATATCCGAGTAACAGAAACACTTGTACCTCTTTAATATTTTGAAATAAAAAACCCAGTATGCTCCAAACATATACGGCCATATTTAGAGCCCCCCTCCCAAACAATAAACCAGGATGCATGTAAAGAAGCTTGATACTCAATTCTCAATTTGAAATGCCCCTTCTGTCTCAGTTGCACTTCATTGCACAGTTGCATTGTCTCCCCACTGCTACTTTTATTCTGTGTCTCTGATATTGCTTATACTGAACCCCTTCAGCACTTGTTTCCAAGTATTTCCTCCTAACATCCAACTTTGGCTTCATTAATTTACTTTATTTTTAAAGACACAGCTGCTCTCTGTCGCCCAGGCTGGAGTGCAGTGGTGTGATCATAGCTCAATATAACCTTGAACTCTTATGCTCAAGTGATATTCCCACCTCAGCCTCCCCAGTAGCTAGGACCTCAGGCGGGCACCACTACACTGAATTAATATATATATATATAAATATATATATTTTTATATAAATATATATTATATTTTAATTATAATTATATTATAATTATAAATATATATATTATATATTAATATATTAATATATATTAATTTAATTATAATTATAAATATATATATTATATTATATAAATATATATATAAAATATATATATATATAAATATATATATATTTTTCCCTTGCAGAGTTGGGGGTCCCACTATGTTGCCTAGGCTGGTCTGAAACTCCTTACCTCAAATGGTCCTCCCACCTCAGTCACTCAAAGTGCTGGGATTACAAGTGTCAGCCACTGTACTTGGCCTAACATGTCATTATGCTGACATAGTGAGGTTTATTCTAGGAATGCAAGGATGGCTTAGGTTGGGAAATATATTAATATAAATATCTGTATTAAGAGAGCTAAGGAGAACATTTATGATCATCCCCATAGAAGCTGAAAGGATATTTCTCAAACCGTTAGTATAGTATGAATCTATGAATACTTACTTAATATTATTACTAGTAGTATATATTAATATTATATTACAATTATTATTATATTAATATTCTAATATATTAATATTATTATAACACAAAGACATGTGTGCACACACAGATACAAACATATTTTAGCCCCAAGCTAGCATATTACTGAATGGGGTAACATTCCCACTAAAGTAAGGAAGAATGCCCATGTACCACTACTATTTAACCTTATGTTAAAGGTATTAGCCAAAGAAGTAAGACTAGAAAAGAAATCAAAATTATAAAAATAAGGAAAAAGAGGTATAACTACCTATATTTTCAGCAGATATGATTGTATGCACAACAGAGCCAAAGTGACCAATGTTAGAATTATAAAAACAATGGTGAAATTCAGTAAGGCAATTGGATATAAAATCAATATATGAAATTGAATGATTTTATACATAAAGGCAATATCTAATTATTAGACAAAAGACCCATACGTAATAGAAATGAAAAAGATAAACTACCTAATCATGACCTAGGAAGGTTATCAATAAATATATAAAACCTGTATATGAGAGAAATCAAGCTCTGAAGGAATCAACAAAATGGAAAGGTAACATTAGGTGACATTGAAAGACTCAACAGTCCTCCATATATTAATTTATAAATTGAACATGGCTCCAATAAAAAAAAAAACATTTCTTTTAGGAGCTACACAGGTTGATTCTAAAATGTCCATGGAAAATATATTTAAAACATCCTTTATAACCATAAGTAGAAGGACTTTCTAACTAAGACTCAAAATCCAGAACCCATGAAATGAAAACCTGAGAAATTCTGCTTCATGAAAATAAAAATATTTTGTACGGCAATTTTTTTAAAAAAGCACAGCAAACCAAATCAAAACACAACTTACCAATACTGGAAAGAAAACTATTTCTCATTTTAAACACACAAAAAATTATATTGCTTTATTTGTCTCATGGAAAATAAATGTAAGTTAAAACTATACTAAGATACCATTTCTCACATACCCCATAGTTAAAAAAAAACCAAACAAACTAGTTTTGCCTCTACATTTTGTTGGCAAGACTGCAGGGAGAGAGAGATCTCTCATGCATTATTGATGAATATGCAGAGTGCTAAACCAGTGCTAAAATCTATATTATATGTCAAAATTAGAGTTACACTATCCAGCAATCTCACTTCTGGGAATCTACCTTCCAGGAAACATGCACATGTGCAAAAGACATACACATGAAGTTATTTCACTGCAGGACTGTTTATTATCATATAGTATTAGAAACAATGCAAATGTCAATTTTAGGGGGCTAAGTATGTATTTTGCAGCAATTTAGATGGAACTAGAAATTGTTATCCTAAGTGAAGTATCTCAAGAATGGAAAAAAAACCACCATATATATTTTCTAATAAACTGACACTAACAAATGGGTACATATCAGCACAGAAGGAAGTAAAAAATAATTGGAAATCAAGAATGGGAAAGTGCAGAGGAGGGAAGGGACAAAAACCTACCTAACAGGTACGATGAACACTATTCGGTGATGAGGACACTAAGAGCCCTGACTCAATCATTACAAAAAATCTCAAGCATATAACAAAAACATTTGTACCCCCTTAATATTTTGAAATAAAAAAACTATAGCCTTAAAAATAAAGAATTAATGTCTGTTACAGCAATTTGGATGTAACACGAGACGATTTTCCCAAGTGAAGTATCTCAAGAATGGAAAAACAAATACCATGTGTACTCTCTAGTAATTGGGAACTACTTGATGGGTACACATGGGCACAGAAATAAGTAAAAATTGTTGGAAATCAAGAAGGGGGTGGGGTGAGAAGGGGAGGGATAAAAACCTACCTAACAGTGACAACACTATTTGGGTAATAGGCACACTTATAGCATTGACTAAAGTATTATAAAAGCTACTCATGTAAAAAAAATATATTTTACTTCCTTAATGTTTGGAAATAAGAATAAAATTGGGGGAGGAAAAAATTTCTTGCCTAGACCCTGATACTGGACCACAGAAGCTACCATATAGCAAATATGGCCATAAATTTTGTTCTATACAAAAATCATATACTGTACTAAATTATTAGTTTATCTTATTTTGTAGTCAAATATTAGTTTATATCTTTGTTGAATATTCAAAATCCCCCCAAAATTATGGAAGAATATTCCTCCTAAACATAGACAAAAACACTAACATATTAGCAAATAAAATTCACCAATATATTTTTAAAAATCACACCATGACCAAGTGCAGTTTATTCCAAGAACACAAGGCTGGGTCAATATTTGAAAATTATTCAGAATAATCTACCACATTAATAGGCTAAAGAAGAAAAATCACACGATCATATCAATGGATACTGAGAATCATTTGGCAAAATTCAATACTCATTCTTTTTTTTTTTTATTATTCCAGGGTTTTGTGAGGGTACAAACATTATAGTTACACTTTATGTCTTTGCCTCACCCAAATGCGGGTTAAAGGCATGCCATTCCCTCCCTTTAGTGCTCCCCGTGCCCTTTAGTTGTAGATTTATGCCCCCAT
>CAUYRB010015057.1:0-17060 GCA_963574695.1 Propithecus perrieri
TTTTTTTTTGAGACAGAGTCTCACTGTGTTGCCCGGGCTAGAGTGCCGTGGCGTCAGCCTAGCTCACAGCAACCTCAGACTCCTGGGCTCAAGCGATCCTCCTGCCTCAGCCTCCCAAGTAGCTGGGACTACAGGCATGTGCCACCACGGCCGGCTAATTTTTTCTATATATTTTTAGTTGTCCAATTAATTTCTTTCTAATTTTAGTAGGGACGGGGTCTCGCTCTTGCTCAGGCTGGTTTCGAACTCCTGAGCTCAAACAATCCACCCGAAGGCGGTGTGTTCCTGTAGTCCCAGCTACTCGGGAGACTGAGGCAGGAGGATCGCTTGAGCCCAGGAACTGGAGGTTGCAGTGAGCTATGATGACGCCACTGCACTCTAGCCTGTGCGACAGAATGAGACTCTGCCTCAAAAAACAAAAACCAACAAACTCAGTCCTTTGTGTGCATCCAGTGGGTAGAGGGTAAACATCCCACAATGCACAGGACACACACACCCCAAGGAATCATCCGTCCTGACGTCAACAGCGCGGGTGAGGAACCCTGCTGTGAAGGCACCTCCTCCTGGAAGTCCCCCTGGATTTGACACACCCATTGCCCTTCCCCTCTACGCCTCCCCACACGCACCCGCACACCCTTCCCTTCTTCCCCTCGCAACACTGGGAAAGGTTGAACGGGGTGGGGGGCAGGGTGAGCCCGAGGCTGTGTTGCCATGAGGTTGGGGAATCAGGGTCCCCAGCGCCGGGGCCGGGGGCGGGGGGGTGGACAGGGGCGCTCCTTCGCCCGGCCCTGTCCCAGGTGCTGAGGCTCCTGGATCAGCGCCGCGGACATGATTCCGCCCGCGCACAGCTCTGGCTGGGGGCTTGGGGACTGGAGCGTCGCGGAGGTCGAGCTGCGATTGAGTTGGGATCCGGGTCCGTTAAGGATGGGATCCCAGCCCTCCTTGTTTAGGGTCGTCACGGTCGGACCCAGCCCCAGCCCCGCCACCTCACCCGTAGAGGATCTGGAACCCGAAAGAAGAACCGACACCCCCAGATCTGGAGCCCACATCCGCACCGCTTTCTGTTTTTCCCCCGAAGTGAGCAAGAGGCCTGTTGACACCGCAGAGGGGAAGGAGGTGGGGCGGTCGCGTGACTGGGTCCCCTGGGCCCCCACAGCGTCCTCTTGTCAGAGCGGAGCCTTGGCAGGGACCCAGCAAGCAGAGCTGTCGCGCCCAGGAAGGACGTGGCGGGCCCGCGGTGGCCTCCGGCTGGGGTGCCTGGACCTGCAGAGCCCTCAGCTCAGAAACGCAAACTCCAGCCTTGTCCTGGATCCAGACCTCCCTTCTTGTGTCCTCAACACAGCCTGACTGGACTTGTTCCCAAGCTTCCTCCTCCTCCTCCTCCCTGTGTCCCCGTCGCCAGGACAGTCCCGCTCCACCCAGACCCCCCGGTGGAGGCCCCCAGGCCCACACCTCACCCATTACCAAGGCCCAGCTCTTCTCAAACCACCTGCTTCTCCCTGTCCCCATGGCCACTGCCCCTCTGCCCCAGGACCAGGTGACAGCTCCCTCTTAGGGGCTGCTTGACTCTGGGACAGCCTCCTCCCTGGCCTCCCACCCTTGCCTGGCCCCCAAGATGGTCCCCTCGGGGCCTCACCTCCTTGCCCCCACCCACCTGGCCTCAAATGCTGCCCTTCGCCCCCCGGCAGCCCCCGCAACCTCTGTCTGCTCCTCGACATCTCCCTCCTCAACCTTTAGTCCTGATCAAAGTCAAGGAGGACATTTGGGGACCCAAAATGAACGGCCTCAGACCACCAGAGTCATTCGTTCAACAGGCATGTACCAAGGGCCACTCGCCCCAGGGTGACCAGCAAGGCATATGGTTCCCGCTGTCCTGGAGTGCACAGTCCAAGGGACATTCCAGCCAGGCCCTTCCCTGACATGGTGGGGACAGACGTCCAGCCCCAGTGGTTGGCCCAGCCTAGCCCGGTCCCAGCTAGGAGGTGGGGCAGGGGGGCACATACAGGTGAGCGTCTTCTGGAGTGACAGGTGTTGGGGGGTGGCCCATCCAGGAGCCGGGGTTTGGGAAAAGGTGAGTGGGGACAGAGGTTAAGGATCAGGGGACACGTTTTAGGGAAGGCAAAGTGGGCAAAGTGGCAAGGAGGCCCACGTAAACAGGGGGTTGTGTGGCGCAGCAGTTAGGTCTGCAGATGCCCGACCCACCTGCCTGGGTTCAAATCCCAGCTCTGCCGTTATGAGCTGTGTGATCTTGGACAAGTTACTTAATCTCTCTGTGCCTCCCATCCTTCATCCATAAGGCAACACTGATAATCCAAGCATCAGCGTCCTCGGCTGGGTGTGAAAATGAAATGTGTTAACCCATATAAGACACTAAGAACTGTGCCTCGTGTATGTTGCTACTAAATTAAACTATACAACAAAACTGTCAGTATTTGACCGGAATGGTATGACGTATCTTTCTTTTTCTTCCCTCTTGCTCCTCCCTTTCTCTCTCTCCCTCTCTCTCTCTCTCTCTCTTCCTCTCTCTCTCCTCTTCCCTCCCTCCTTGCCACAGTGGCATCGTGATGTAGTATGCGGTAACCTTGGTTCGAATCCTGATTCTACCGCTTCTCTCCGCCAGCACTTTGGGGACGGGGCTGACCATCTCTGGGCCTCGCTTGGTTTGCTTACCTGAGAAACGCAGATAATAATAGTACGGACTTCACCGGGTTGTGGGGAAACACGAGAGGAGGCCAGGCGTGTCGTGTCGGGGTGGCAAGCCCACGGTTAGTGGATGAAAATAGCTGTCGGTGGTTCTGCTGTCGGAAGGAACTATCTCTCTTCCTGCTTCAACCTCCCTCCTTGACGGCCCCTGGCGACTTCTGCAGTCGGCCCCAACGCCCCAGGAAGACAGGGATGCGCTCCAACTTCATGTGAGTGAGTGTGTGGCTGTGTGTGTCGGGGTTTGACAGTGGGAGTGTACATCGAAGGTTTCTCAAAAGAAACAACCTTGGGTCGAGCCTCGAGAGCTGACCAGGGGCAGATGACAGCCAGAGAAGGGAGGTGGGCGAATCACGGCAACGGTGGGGACAGAATCTCGAGGCATGTGGGTGCCTGGTTTGGGGAACGGAGAGCCGGCCATCCGGCATGACTGAGCAGAGACGATACCCTTGGCAAGTGCACTGGGGGCTGATCGTAGAGGGCCCTGGGGAGCCATGGAAGGCTGTGGGCAGAAGCAGGATCTCTCGGGTTAGAAAGACGGCCTGACACTTACCAATAGATACCCCACCACTGTGTGACATGGACAAATTACTTCCCTTCTAGCTCCCTCCTTTCCACTGAGAGAAGCTTACAGAGTGAGGACACTCTCTCGGCACCCTACCAGTAGGTTTACTGAGCACCTAGTGTATGCTGGCTCTTTGCACACTCCCAGTTTACAGATGAGCAAACTGAGTCGCTCAGCCAGGGCTCAGTCATGTCCAGCTGCCTCCCCTGCAGTTGTGGCCCCAGGATGGTGACACCTCTGGCCTCCTCCCACAATACTGGAGGAGTGGTCACCCCACACCTCCCACTTCCTGGAGGCTCAGAGAGGGGAAGAGACTCGACCATGGTCAGGCAGCAGGCGGTGGGTGACCTCCAGGTTTGTCTCACCCCAAGGCCCATGCTCTTCAGCACATAGTAGGTGTTTTAAAGTCAAAGGACTTTATGGGAACCCTGGGCACATTGGCAGAGGAGGAAGCCGGTGCCTGGGTGACAGAGTCTCAGCATTTCCCACCAGGATGTGGCAGAGAGTAGAGGCTTGGTAAACAGCTAGGACCTGAAGACCCACTGTGCGCAGCACTCCACTGAAAGCCCCCCATGCGTCATGGTCTCATTGGATCCTATCATGACCTCATGAATTGAGTGCTGTCACCAGCCCATGTTACAGAGGGGAAAACTGAGGCTCAGAAAGGTTGAGTGCACAGGCAGCATCGTGACAAGAGGTGGCAATGTTTTCGGTGTTTACTACGTGCCGGGCCACGTTCAAAGTGCGCTGCGTATTCCGAAGGAGCAGACCACCAGCCGGCAGTGTAGGTATTATTAACATCGTCATTTTACGGATGAGGAAAGAAGTTTGAGGTTAATTAAGCCACTTGCCAAGATCTCGGCGGGGAGGGGGGCACATTTATTGAGCACCTGCTGCGTACTTCGCAGGTGATGGGCTCTGGGCTGCCCGGCTTCTGGTCTCCAGCTAATGTTCCTCGACCCCAGCTGTGTCTTCCAGATAACCAGCCTACTGATTCCAGGTGGTGCACTAAACAAAGTCAGTAACTGGTCACCGAGCCCCCAAAGTCCCAGAGGCTGTCCTGTGCCAGTGACTAGAGCTTGAAGCCTCTCCCCAACCCTCTGTTAAACCCCAGATCCCAGCCGGAGCTGCGACTGTGCCCACTGAGTGGACCTCCTTCACAAGTAGCGAGCGCCCTGTCTCTGGAAGAATCCAAAAAGGGCCACCATGGAGGAAAACCAATACTCAGGTGGGAGGACTTTCTGGCGCTAACACTGGAAAAAGCAAGGCCCCTCACCTGCTCCCTTTCACGCAGGAGAGGAGGGGAAGCCCCCAGTGCTTCTCTAGAAAGGAAGGAGAATTTCTAAGAAAGGCCCCAAGGGTGAGGGTAAGGAGGTGAGCCCTGACCGGCCTTCCTGGCGCAGAGCCAGGCAGGAGGGGAAGGCGGGGCCCCTCCTTTTTCTGACTCAACACCCTCCCAACAAAACGGCTCCAACTGGGGAGCTGGGAGCTTAAGAGAGTCGGAGGCCAAGCAGAACAGGAACCCAGAAGAGGTGGGATTCGGCATGAGTCCTCAGAGCAACGGTGAGGGGAGGGGGCTGGGGGCCCGCGGTGGGGCACCAAGGTAGAGATCTGGGGGGCTCAGGTGTTGGGGGTGAGGCCTGGGGGGGGTCTGGGGAGTGGCTCAGATGTTGGGGAAGAACCGGGACCCAGTGTCCTGTGCTTAGGGAAGGGGCTCAGGGTTGGGGAGAAGCATCAGGGTAGAAGCTTGAGGGTCCAGAGGCCTAAGGGTGGGAGCTGGGGGTCAGACAGGAAGGGGAAAGGAGGACCCAGCTTTCTAGAGGTGACGCTGGTCGGAGGAGGGCAGTTTCAGGTCTGTCTCTCTGGGCAGTGACTTGGACCTGAGTCAGGAGGGGAAGGTGTGCAGAGGGAGCTGGGGGTCCACTGAGACCCTCTGCTTCAGTGTAGGCTCCAGACAGGCTCCCAGGGATATTGGGGGCTCTGGGGCATGGGCAGAGCCGGAGCCCAGCCTCACCCTGTGTTTCCCATTACGCCCCTCCCGCAGGGTTCTCAGAGTCGCCCAGGAAGCGGTGCTGCGGGTGGGGGACACGGCTTGCACTGCTGGGGCTGGCGACCGCTGCCCTGTGGGCCGGGCTGCTGTCCCTGCTTCTTATGTGGCGTAAGGGCACCCCTAGCCCCGTGTGGCCCCCCTATCCTCTGAGCCCTTCTGTGTTCCCTCCCAGACCTCTCCCCATGCCCCGTCTCCTGGAGCCCCTCACCCCAACCAGCGCCCCATTTCCCACCCTCTGAGCACCTCCCATGGGTGACACTCAAGGCCTCCATCCCCAGCTCGCAGGAGGGGTGTGGGAGGGTGGGGCCACAGGACAACCCCCCCACCCCTTTTCTCTGCCCCTCCCCAGACTGGGACACCCTGCGGAGTCAGAGACTGCTGGAGGAGACCACTGCCCGCAACGGTACGGAGGGGCCGAGCTGGGGGGTGGGCTGAGGCGAGGGTTAGGACACCCAGCTGTCGTCCTGCTTCTGCCAGTGACTGCCATGGGAACGCCCCTCTCTGGGCCTCACAGTCCCCCTAGGAACCAAAGGTCAGCCTACGCTGCTCCCCACCCTGGGCGGGGGTACCCAGCCAGCAAGGCTTGGAGAAGCTCCCGACAGCATCTTAATACAAATGCTCCTCGACTTACAACGGGGCTCTGCCCCCGATGCGCCCATCATACACTGAAAATATCAGAAGTCGAAAAGGCGTGGCCAGCTGGGGACTGTGGCTCCCTGCCATGACCCAGGATTTGCAAGAGGTACCGTTGCTGCTGAACGCATAACGCTTTGGCACCATCCTAAAGTCCAGCCACTGTGAGTTGAGCCATCGTAAGTCAGGGACCATCTGTATCTGTAGATGGCAGGAGTTACGTAACTGCTCCGTGCCTCTGTTTCCTCATCTGTGAAATGGGCGCAAGTTTAGTGCCGTGAGATGGCGACCAGCAAAGACTCGTGATGCGCTCAGAGAAATGCCCACCACTTTTAGATTAAATCCTGGATGAGGGAAGAGTACACAGGTTCGTTCTATTCTTGGCTGTACCTGCCTGAATACAAAGGAAGGAAGGAAGGAAGGGAGGGAGGAAGAGAGGGAGGGAAGGAGGGAAGGGGGAAATGTCAGGGGAGCCTCTGCGCACGGGGCCAGGGTGGGGTTCAAGGACCTGCCTTTGTGACTCCTGAAGACACATCTTCTCTCCGCTGCTCCAGTGTCTCACATTTCCAAGGACTTGCAAAGACACCAGCATGACCAGATGGCCCAGAAATCCCAGGGTGAGCGACCTCTGGTTGACGTCTGGAGCGGGAAGGGGGAGGTGGTCTTGGATGATCCCCGGGGACACAGAATGTTGAGACCAACTGTGCCCCCCGACACCTGTGAGCTGCAAAACGAACAGGAGGCCCTAAGAACGCAGGCAAAGAAAGAGTCCAAGGGACCGGGTGGGGGGAGACGGGGGAGGCTCCGAGGACTTGCTTGCTGCTAAGCCCCCTCCCCTGCAAACAGCTGCCCAGATGTTGCAGGACATGGAGAAACTGCGAGCTGAACAGAAGAGAATGAAATCTCAGGGTGAGAGGTGGGGCGGGGGGTGCGGGGCCAGACCGGGAGGGAGGGAGTGTCCCAGAGCCACAGGGTGGCGGCAGGGGGAACCCTCCGGTCTGTGCGCATCGCCCCAGGGACCAGCCCTGCCCTTCAATGCCCGCCAGACGCCGAGCTGTCCGGCAACCTGGACGCGCTCCACGCGGACCTGAACAACCTGAAGGCCCAAGGTGAGGCTTGGGAGGGAACCGGGGGCTGGGGGGCAGGGAAGGGACAAGGAGGGGACCTGCCAGTCAGTGTCTGAGCCCTGCTGCCCTCCCCGCTTTCCCCCCAAGCCCTGAACGAGGGGCGCGCAGCCGCGGACTCGCTGGCGAGACTCCAGGAGGAGGTGGCGAAGCTCCGGGTGGAGCTGCAGCTGTCAAAGGGTGAGCGCGAGTCGACGCACCGGACGGCGTGTGACCGCGCCGGGGGCCGTGCGTGTGCTGGCACGTGTGGGTGACAGCGTGGTGCGTGTGTGATGCGTGGCCCGAGTGTCGCTGGGAGACACGAAGGCACGTGTGCGCGGGGTGTGCGGTAGAGCTGTGTGTGGCGCCGCGGATGGGACTGAGTTCGTGGCGGGGCAGGACACACGGGGCACACAGAAGAATGTCCCTTCTGACCCCGACTGCGTCCCTCCACCGATCTGGGGGGGTCTCACACGATCGTCCTGCCCGGATCAAAGCAGTCCGGCGCTGACCACCTCTCCGTTCCCTTTGCCGCTGTCCTCTGCCTGGCACGGCTTAGCGCGAGGTCACCAGCAGGATTCCCTTGGCCGCAGCCCTCGTGGAAGATTGTCTGCCCGGGCCTGGCGGCCGGAGCCGGTAACGTTTGCAACAATGGGACGATGAGGATGGCGGCATCTCCCAGGGGCGGAGGCCATAGGAGGCCCGCAGGCTGCAGAGACGGCAGACGTTCATTCAATCAATCACTGTACCCTTAACGAGGGTGGGAACCGGGATTTTACAGCCCTGCTGCCCGGCCCCAGACCAACACCCCGGCCCTTGAACGGCGGTCTCCCACCTCCGGGAAGCCCCACTGCCCCAACCGGGCGAGAGAAGAGGAAGGATCTTTGCTTGGTGTGAAGGAGTCTGGTCCCCTGGGATGTGGGAATCCCAGCAAGAAACCCCGCTGTGGTCCCTCGGGGACGGGGGGGATGGGGGATTCTGGGTCATGCTCACTTCTGACAGGTCACCTCCCAAGTTCTACCCAGTCCTTGAGGTCCCCCATGGCCTGGGGTCTGAGCCCAGCTCTGAGACTATGACCAGGTAATGAATAGCCAAGACTCCTTCCCCAGAATTTCTTTAAGGGCCCAGAGATGTCCCCTTCCTGTGTTAACACCACACCCCCAGAGCCCTGCAGTCCCCTTTTTCCCTCCCTGTTGTCTCTCCTGGCTGGTATGCCTCTAACGGGAACAAAACCATCTCCACTTCCCAGAAAGTGGCCAGGAGCTCTGGGTTTGGTGGCCAGGGCCGTTGGTGAGGACAGCGCTGGGAGAAAATGACGCTGGCGTACTTGACCACAGCGCCGCCCTGTGCTGCCGCCCTTGGTACTGGTGTTTGAGACGCGGCTGGCGTGGTTGGAGAGACGGTGTTGGCACTGGGGTGGGTGATGGAGACACGTCACTGGCGGTGGCAGGTGCCCGTGGTCACGATGCTGGTGACGAAGTTGCCGTCGACCTTGGCGGTGTTCGTGGCAATGGCAGTGGTGGTTGAGGCGTTGCTAACCCTAAAGGTGTTTGTGGTTGAGAAGCTGCTGAGCGTGGGACTCGCAGTGCGGCGATCGTGTTGGTGACGGGGTGTTGCCGGCCATGGCGGTGGCCGTGGCAGGGGCTGAATGTCATTGGGCATGAATGTGGTGACAGCATGGGTGACTGATGTGTCCCTTGCCACCGATGTATTTATGGTGATGGTGTTGGCGGTTGAGGTGCTTCAAGCCACGAGGTGTCTGTGGAGATGTCGGTGGTAGGGGAGGGGCTGCCACCCGTGCAGCATTGGCAGAGGTGGCACTGGGGGCTGCCATTCTGCTAACCATGGAGGTGCTTGTGGCGGTGGCGTGGGTGGCCGAGGTGCTCCTGCCACGGAGCTGGCCGGTGCCATAACTCCAGGGAAGAAGGCAGCCTGCAAGACTGTCTATTAGGTGGCCCTGGGGTGGGTCACCTTCCAGCCCAGACCCTAGGAGTGACCCCAGGAGGACGCTGCCCCCCACCTGCCCACTGTGCCCATGGTGCCCATCTTGGTGCCCGCTGCCCCTCTGAGCCCCTTCTCCACCCCAGGCGCCGCGTGCGACACCTGCCCCGACGAGTGGGTCCATTTCCAGCACAAGTGCTACTACTTTGGGGAGGGCGCCAAGAAGTGGCTCCACGCGCAGTACGCCTGCGAGGACCTGGGGGGCCGCCTGGCCAGCATCCACAGCGCGGAGGAGCAGGTGGGCCCCGGCTCTGCAGAGGCCGTGGGCAGCATGGCGCAGGGGTGGGGGGCGAGGGGATCCCCACGGCACCCCAACCTCCGTGGCAGGCGGGAGGGACCCGGGCACGTCTCCCCCGTCCTCCAGCCCTGTCCTGCTCCCCAGGACTTCCTGAGCAAACGGGCCAATTGGAAGGGCTCCTGGATCGGCCTCCAGGACCTGGACAGGGAGGGGCAGTTCACCTGGATGGACGGGAGCCCCGTGGGCTACAGGTGAGCGGGCGGGGGTACCACAGAGGGAGGAGCTGGGGAGGAGTCCCATCGTGGAGGGGTCAGGGAGGGGGCCTCTGGGGTGCAGGTGAAAGACTGAGGCCCCAGGGGACGGGGAGGACGCTCCAGGCACAGATTGGGAGGGCGAGTCTTGGGCGGTGGGGGAAGTGGGGGGAAAGGGGAAAGGGGGAGCCCGTGCTGAGAAGGGAGGGCCCGGGCTCAGAGAGGGACACGTCCCTGCCCCCTGCCCCGGCCTCCGACCTGAAGCCTTTCCCTCCAGCAACTGGTACCCCGGCGAACCCAACAACCAGGGCCAGGGCGAGGACTGCGTGATGATGCGGGGCTCGGGCCAGTGGAACGACGCCGCCTGCCACAGCAAGCTAGACAGCTGGGTGTGCGACCGGCTGGCCACGTGCGGGCCGCCCGCCACCTCGACTCCCGAGGGGCCCCCGGGAACTACTCCAAGCCTTTGACCTTGACAGTCACCTGCCCAGCCCCTCTGTGGTCCTCTCCCCGACCCCTCGCCAACATGCAACAGCCAGGCCCAGAGCGGGACCCTGAGGCCCCTCCACTGAGGCCTGGGTGCCTCTGTGGCTGAAAGGGCCCCGTGACATTTTCACCCACCCAAACTGGGGCAGCTGGCCCACCCCCAGCTCCTCTGCAGCCCCTGCCCCATCAGACTGTCCCCCCTACTGCCCTCCCCAGATGCAGCACCGCAGGACAGAGACCCCCAGCTCAGGCAGCGAGCCCTCCTGCCCAGCTTGCATCAGTACAAAGGAGCGACGATGTCCCCACACCCTGGTCCCCTCCTCAGAAGCCTGGCTGGGTCTGGTCTGGTCTGGTCTCCGGGTGTGGCATGTGGCAGCTGCGAATTCTGAAGCCTGGTGCCCGAGACCACCTTTGACCATTGTGAGCCACCAAAGTGCCACCGAAGAGCAATCTGTACCTTCCCCACCTTTTGTATGCTTTCCTACTTCGTTACAAGAATGTACTAGGTGGAGCCCGCAGATGAAGACTCTGGGGCCCGGCAGACCCCCTGACAGTACTGTAGGAGAAGGCAGTGGACCACCCTGAGCCGAGTTCCTCAGCCTAGGGCTGTCGGAGGAGGCTGACACATGGCAAGTGCCCAGAACAGGGCCTGGTATACAGAAGGTGCCCACTAAGTGCTGGCTGGGGAGTTGCAGGCAAGTTCAGGTCTGGAGGTGCTGGCCCCAGCCCCAGGCTAGGTTGGGGTCAGCCCATTCCCCTGAGGCCACAAGAGGGAGGTCAGGATGGCAAGACATCCCTCCTCAGACTCCTCTGTTGCTCAGGCCCACGCTGGGGTCATTCACGCCTCCTCCCTTTCCCCTGACCCCATCTCCAAGTCCTGCGGGCTCTACCGTCCCGACCACACTCACAATCGGCTCACAGAGAAAACCAAAGTCCTACAAGGTCCCTCAGTGACCACAGAACCCAGCCCACCAGCCTCCTCGCTGCTCCTTGGACATGCAGCCTCGCCCCCACCCCAGGGCCTTTGCACATGCAGTTCCCCCTGCTTGTTTCATCCTCCAAGTCTCTTTGCTTCCAGTGGGGCCCATCCTGAGTGTCTACCCACTCCCATCTGCCCTTAAATCACACCCCAACTCCCTGTTCCCCAGTCCCCGCTGTGCTTTCTCACCGCGACACACTTCCCCTTTTAACAAAACCCGCCCTTGACTGATCTCTCTGTTGCCGGCTCTCCGGTTAGAATGTGAACTTCAGGAGAGCAGGCGCCTTTGTTCTCAGTGGTGTGCCCAGTGCCTGACACAGGGTAGGTGCTCGATAAATGTTTGTCAAATTAATAAATCTGTGTGACCACGGACAAATGACTTCTCTCGGAACCTGGTTCACGGCCCGGGACACGAGGTGATGCTGCTTGCCTGGCCACCGAGGGCTGGTGCTGGGTTCCCTGTCCTCATTCTCCTCTTCCTCCCGACTTTTTAGAAATGCAGATTTTCAGGCACACCCCAAACCTGCAGAATCTGCAACTCTGGGGGTGGGGCCCTGCCACCTGTGATGTCCCTAAAGCAAGATCCAGGAACGCCCTGGGAACCTTCCTAAAACACAGACTTGGACTCACAGGGTCTGGGGAAGGCCTGAGGGTCTGCATTTCTGACAAGCTCTCAGGTGATGCTGGGACCACACTTTTGAGCAGCAAAGGTTGAAAGGAGGGGGACAGACGACCCCCCTCTGTCTGTCTTACAGGCGCACGGCCAGGCCTGCTTTCTTACATACTGTCTGTGGCCGCTTTGGCTACCTCAGCATAACAGTGAGGTTCGACAAGGCTGGTGCGGTGGCTCACACCTGTAATCCCAGCACTTTGGGAGGCCAAAGCAGGAGGATCGCTTGAGCCCAGAAGTTCAAGACCAACCTGGGCAATACAGCATGACCCCATCTCTACAAAAAGTGAAAAAATTAGCCAGGCGTGGTGGCAGGCACCTGTAGTTACAGCTACTTGGGAGGCCAAGGCCAGAGGATCATTTGAGCCCAGGAGTTTGAGGCTGCAGTGAGCTATGACAATGCCACTGCACTCCAGCCTAGGTGACAGAGTGAGACTCTGTCTCTATTTAAAAAAAAAAAAAAGGCTGGACAAGACCACATGGAACGAACTATATCTGGTTCCTTTTGCCAACCAGTGTCTAAAGCAGCCTATCTTAGCCTAAATCCTCCACCAGGAACACCCCCACCAAGACAGCCTCCAATTGCAGTTCCAGAAAGTGCCAGCATTGCCCACCAGCTCCTCCTGCCTGATTTATGTCCCTACCGCCTCTGGCCTCACCCAACCTCCAGCCCCCTCTGAAAGCCCAAGCTCCACCCCAAGGTGCCGAATGGATCTGAGGCCCCCACACAAAACGCAGACACACTGGGAGAGGGGGAGCTCTGCATCCTTTATCTCCCACGGCGTCAGCGGCCCTCCAGGGCCCGGTCTCGGGCGATGACCGCCTCCTCGAACTTGATCATGAGCGTGGTGCCCTTGTGCCAGTGGGCCGTGACCTTGGCAGGGAAGCCGCTGTGCGTGAGCACGGCCTCCACGATGCCCGCTGTGAAGCTGGCGCAGTTGAGTGTGCTGTTCTCCTTGGGCACGGAGATGTACGTGTTGATGAGTGGCTCGCGTTCGATGATGTAGAAGGTTCGCGCGTCGTCGTTGGCCTGTTCCAGCTTGTCGGCCTCCTTGCCAAACAGCGCCTTCCACACGGCGCCCTTGACGAAGAGCAGCGCGCCTAGCACCTTGGTCTCGCGCCGGGCACCCTTTTCGCGTGCCACCAATGCATCCAGCACGCGCGCGCCCACCTGGCGGCCCAGCGCAGCCAGGCGCGCCTGCAGCTCCGCCACCGAGAAGACGCGGCTCTGGCAGTGCTGCACCAGCTCGGAGAAGAGCAGTGCAAAGGCGCTCAAGCTCACTTCCGTGCGCGGCCGCGCCAGCGCGCGCTCCAGCAGCGCCGACTTCCCGCGCGTGAAGCGCGCCTCCATGCCGCCGCCCTACGGGGACACGAGGAAACCAGGGTGTCAAATGCGATAGGAAGGGAACCTGGCAGGGAGGCCCAGAGGAGAACCCAGTGGGGCCCTGGGACAACCCTTCCCCAGGGTCTTGCCACCAGGGTGCGCTCTAGCAGAGACTCTCCACTTGGGAAGAGACGTTTAGGAAAGGAAGGACCAAATTGCGCATAGACACGCCTCCACGCCTCCATCACGCTTAGCCAGAGAAAGACAGATGGGGAGCGGGCAGACGTACACCCTCGGCGGGCATAGAGGATTGGGGGGGCGGGGTGCTAAGGTGGGAGGAGAGACATGAGGACCACCAGGAGCAGGAGCTAGAAAGCACCCCACCCTCGCGCCTTTGTGTCCCCCCCGCCACCTGTGGGAGTAACTACGAAACTAGTGCATGGGGGGAGAGGCGTCAGAACTAAGGCAGGGAGGCGACACAGGCAATGAGCCTCCCCCGCCATACGCTCCAGCACTGACTACCCCGGGGAACTTTCCTGCCTGCTCTCTGCAGAAAACCAGAGTAAGGCGGGGGTGGGGTGGGGTAAAAGTGTGTCAAGACCAAAGGCCAGGAGAGTTGGGGCCCTGGGGAACAGGCTAGATCCGTGGGGCAGGCCAGGAGTCATGGGTAACCCCCAACCCAAAGCGCTCAGGCAGCTCCGATCTGCCACGCAGGAAGCCTCCGTCCTTTGCAACGTGGGCGGGCCTGGGTTCTACAGGCTGGAAGGAGGGGCCCAGGGAAGGCGTTGGGAGCCCCCTACCCCCACCCATGCTCTCCAGAAAGGTAGCTGGGCGGGGCGAGAAAGTAGAGGGAGGGGCGCGCTGTCAGTCCCGGGGGTTGGGGAAGCCAGGAGAGGGCGCTGTGATCCTCCCATCCGGGCGCACGAAGCCACAGCTGTCCATGAGGGGAAGAGGGAGATAGGAAGGGGGCGGCTGGAGAGGATCCGAGCGGGGGCGCTGAGACACCCTCACTCCTACTCTACTCTCGCCCAGTCCGGTGGCAGGGTCGGGAGGGGCAGCTGAGAACCCCGCTCCCAGCATGCACTGACCCGGCCAGAGGGGTCTGGGGATGCCGAGGCGGCCCCCATAAGGTCTGTATGGCGGGGGGTGGGGGAACTAGCGGGGGGAGGGGGACCGGGGCTCCGGCCGCTCCAGCACTCAGCCGCCACCAGGTGCAGGGCCCAGAGCGCGCGAGATGGGAATACGGAGTGTTGAGACACCCCCACTGGGCTGCGATGGGGGTGGGTGAACTGAGCCGCCGAAAGGCCGGGGCCCCGAGACCCCCGCCCCGGATCTCTGGACCGGGGAGGAGCCTACCCCCTCCTCGTCGCATCCCAGGGCGGGGGGACGGGGGACTGCGGACGCCGAGACCTCGGCCCAGGACCCACAGGTCCTCAGAGAGGGGCGGGGAGTGGACGAGGCCCGGCACGGGGAGGGGTCGCGGGCGGACGGGTTCTCACCGGGAACCTAGGCCGTCGGCTCGGCCGAGCTGCTTTACGGCGGCGTAAAAGGCGCGGCGTGCGCAGGCGCGGTACGGGCCGGGCCGTGAGTGGGCGGGGCGTGTGGGTGAGCGGGGCGCGCGGGACAGGGCCGGAGGGCGGCCGCCAGGGGGCGCGCGTGTCCACTGGGCCGGACGGAGGGGCGCTGGCTGCGGCTCAGATCGCTGCTCTCCGCGTGTCCAAGGGTGTCACCGGCCTTGGGTGGCCTGCGATGAGGGGGACAGTAGCACGCGTAGTCACCTGCTCAGGGGCACGCATATGACAGTGGGCACGCGTCTGTTGTCTCAGGGGCACATACATGTCCTTGGACACGGACACATGCTCTTGTCTCTAGACACCTATGTCCTTGGGCACGTGTTCTCTTTTCTCAAGTACGTCCCTAAGCCGTGGGGCGTGGCACATTTGGGGTCGTTCACACTCTTGGGTATGTGCTCAGTGGCGCCAATACACTCGCAGGCACAATTACACTCGTGGGTACACGCTTAGGAGCTCGTGTATATCTGTGGGCCCAAGCACACTCAGGCAGGCGTTGTACACTCAGGCCATGTCCACCCGGGACACGTGTACTCATGGGCGCCCACTCGGGGGCACAGGGGCTCAGCTCCACATTCAGGGACACACGAGAACTCACACAGGGCATTCATTCTCGCCCACCACTTGTCCCATCGCCAAGTCCAAGCACTTCCAGACTCTCCCTCCTTCCAGGTCCTGAGACCCCTCAGTTGCCCCAATAACAGGTCCCAAAGCCACTGTGATTTTCCCTCGACTTTATTGGTTTATCTTCACCAATCACAAAACGCGAGTGCAGAAATACATGGGCCCGAGCACGTGCGTGTGTGCGCCCTGAACACACAGGGTGACCTAACTGAGCTCTGGCCCGGGGAGTGCAAGGCACACACTGCGACTCTCACATTTCTAGCAGTGTGCAACACACACCTCCCGCCAGGAAATGTTTATACGCGCAGCATATCACAGTACACTCAGGCACGTGCGATGCATGTCACGAATACTACACTCACAGTGACACACTGACACAGACAGCCACCCACCGGGACATGCCTATACTCACACATGTCACGTGACATGGGCATGCACACCACACTCGCTGTGACTCCAACATTGATCATCACCCACCACATTCCTGGGGGCACTCTGAAACTCCCACCCTCCACAAAATGCTCACACACACGCACACACACACACTTGAGAGCAGCTCTGCAACACTCGTTCACCACGACACACGATTTTCTACATTTGGGCCGAGGGGCAGGTTCACATTAGACTCGGGGCTCCATTTCCGTTTTCCTTGGCAGGTGCAATCCCGTCCTCCATGCTGTGGCTACGATGGCATCTCATTTGTTCAAGTTGGGGCTCTGGGGGTAGGGGGTGGACAGATGCAAAGTCAGGCAGATCCTGCCCTTGGGAGAGGAGTCAGGGCTCAATCTAAGGCCCCACCCTCATCCATCTCCCTGCTCCCCAACTTACATGCACTTGGCTTCTTCTCCAGAGCTTGTAAGATTTTCTCAATGCTTGTGCTGATTTTGTTTATTTCTGTCGGGGGAGGGGTGGTGAGTGGGGACAGCTGAAGCTGGGTGGAACCTCAGACAAAGCCCCCTCTCTGCCCAACCCCCAGCCTGCCGATGCAGCACAGCCTATGTATTTGGGGTGCCCATTCCTAGCTGCTTTTAAATAGCTCCTGAGTGTCTCGGGGGGCAGCATCCATCAGGCCTCCAAACCCTGAGCTGTGGGAGGGCAGGACCCCCACTGTCTCCCCTCCTGAATCCTCCGCCCCCAGTCCGGCAACTGAGCACCCCACGAAGCACAGAGCTGCTCAGGCACCTGCTGGCTGCGTCTCCAGCTTCTCCACCTTCTTCCTGACCTCGAAGATGCTCTGCTGAATGGAGTGGCGGTTCGCCTCCTGCCTCTTCTCACACTCTTGCATCAACTTTGACACTGAGGGCATGGAATAGGGGTGTCTGTGCAGCCAGCCCTCTCCCGAGGCCCCGCCACAACCCCATGGGTCTGCCCCAGACCCTCTCTGCTCACCATTCCAAAGCTCCGTTTTCAAATCCTGCACCTCCTTGGATATCTCAAAATCTGTTCAAGAGGGAACAGGAAAACCCTTCCAGCTTCTCCGCTGGGGGAAAGGGACAGGAAGAGAGTGTGCGGGAGGAAGAAACAGGGTGGCAGCTGGGACTGCACATTCGTACAACCTCTATGGAAAACAGTGTGGAGGCCGGGCGCGGTGGCTCACGCCTGTAATCCCAGCACTCTGGGAGGCCGAGGCGGGAGGATCGCTCAAGGTCAGGAGTTCGAGACCAGCCTGAGCAAGAGTGAGACCCTGTCTCTACTAAAAATAGCAAGAAATTAGCTGGACAACCAAAAATATATAGAAAAAATTAGCCGGGCATGGTGGCTCATGCCTGTAGTCCCAGCTACTCAGGAGGCTGAGGTAGGAGGATCGCTTGAGCCCAGGAGTTCGAGGTTGCTGTGAGCTTGGCTGATGCCACGGCACTCTAGCC
>CAUYRB010015059.1:0-14084 GCA_963574695.1 Propithecus perrieri
AGCTGGGACTACAGGCATGGGCCACCATGCCCGGCTAATTTTTTCTATACATTTTTAGCTGTCCAATTAATTTCTTTCTAATTTTAGTAGAGATGGGGTCTCGCTCTTGCTCAGGCTGGATTTGAACTCCCGAGCTCAAACAATCCGCCCGCCTCGGCCTCCCAGAGAGCTAGGATTACAGGCGTGAGCCACCGCACCCGGCCTACATATACATTTTCAATATTGGAATATTACATACACTTTCTTATACCTTCTTTTTTCTTTTTCTTTCTTTTCTTTTTTCTTTTTTTTTTGAGACAGAGTCTCATTCTGTTGCCCCAGTTAGAGTGCATTGGCGTCATCACAGCTCACTGCAACCTCAAACTCCTGGGCTCCTGCAATCCTCCTGCCTCAGCCTCCTGAGTAGCTGGGACTATAGGTGTGTGTACCACACCGGCTAATTTTTTCTGTTTTTGGTAGAGATGGGGTCTTGCTCTTGCTCAGGCTGGTCTTGAACTCCTGACCTCAAGTGATCCTCCTGCCTTGGCCTGCCAGAGTGCTAGGATTACAGGTGTGAGCCACCAAGCCTGGCCTATTTTTTCAAAATGCTCATATTCTGAGCATTTATACACAGCACTAACTATTCTGTAAATTTACTGATTTTAATGATGAGTTGAACATCCCTATGGATGAATTTAGTCATTCAATGTACTGTTGAGTGTTTAGATTGTTTCTGATTTTTAATTTGAAAATTATGCTTTAATGAACATACTAATTTATAAAATTTTTTACATACCTAACATCATTGCTCTGTCTTTCAGAAAGGTTCTACAAATTTCCTCACCCACAAATGGCACACGAGAAGGCCAGTTTCATCACAACTGTGCCAACATGGAGTGTTATCACTTTTTAAAAAAATGTTGGCAAATTTGCTAAGTCAAAACCAAACCAAAACAACCTAGTGCTACCTACTGTGCTCCTGGCCCCAACACAGGCATCCGTGTACTCAAGACCATCCCACCACGACACACGGTCAAGTCTTCCTCCGGCCTCCAGGCCCAGAGCACCCCATTTCTCTGTGTCTCTCCTGGCCTTCCCCGGAGCTGAGTTAGTTCCTGTCTTCCCCATGCTCCAGGTACACATGAGGGTACCTACGCCTGCTTAGCTCTCTGTCTCTCCCGAGGGGCTCCTTGAGGAGAGGATTTTGAAATCCACGTTGGATTTGCCAGTAGGGTACGATGCCCAGGGCAGTATTTCTTAGGAATAAGTCTATGGACGTCCTGTGTTAGAACCACCCGGAAAGCCTGCTTAACACAAATCCCCTGCCCAATTCTAGATGTACACAATCCAAGGGGGAAAGTATGTGTGTGCTGGGACCCTCCATTGTTAGCAATCTATCCAGGTGACTCTGATGCCCACAAGAGCCTGAGGACACACGGCCCTGAGCTGGGTAGGACTCAAAGAGCCACTGCTGAATGGAAAATCCCCAGGGTGGGGCCTGGCCACTTCCTCCTCAGAGGTCAGGGCACACAGTACACCCTGCAGTCAGGGAGGACAGGAGCTAGGAGGGGGGGACACAAAAATTTCCTCTTCCAAAAGCAGGGGTGGGGGGCCTAGGCTGGGGTGGGGCATCCGGACTGCACTCTGCAAGAGGGATGACAGCTTCCTGAGTCAACGGAAACTGGGGCGCAAGAAAGCTGCAGAGGCAGCTGGCAGCACGGATGCAGGGAGAACCCAGGCCCGGGGCAGAGGCCGAGAGACCCGGATTCCAGCTTTACTGTGTGGCGTTAGGTAAGTCACTCCCTCCTCCAGATCTCAGTTTCCCCATCTGTGAGGGGTCAGGGTTGGGACAGACGCTCTCCTCGCTCCTGAGTTCCAGGGCAGCCCTGCTCCTAAGGAGGCTGGAAGTGGAGCGCCTACACCCGCCGAGCACGCACAGCGCTGCGGCCCAGCTCCTTGTTGTCAAGCAGACCAGAGCCCTGCTGTAGCTTCAGCCTGAAGCACACCTGCTATGGCAGGACACAGCTGCCAAAAGCAGACACGGAATCAGGGTAGAATGAGAAGACGGTGTCCCGCGCCATGGAGAAGCCAGACAAGCTCAGATTGGGGCTGGTGAGACGCTCTGAAATACACGCACATTTTGGAGGGTAAACTGACAAACTGGAAGGAAACTGACAGGATATACAAAGAGACTCACAACCAAATTACAGGAGGGGCTGTCAACAGGAACGATTGGTCAGCCTCAAGAACAGGCAAGAAAAAACCAACCACTGTCTTCTCATCTTGGCAGGACTGTCCAGGGTAGAAGCTGCTGATTTGTCATCTCTAGCCTTGGAGGGCAGGACTGTGGCCAAGCACTATAAGGATCAAGAAGTTTCAGTTCAGTGTGAAGAATTTCAGAACTGTCCCAAACAGAGATAGGCCGCCTTATTGGAGGGTAGGCATGGTGGTGGTAGTGAGCTCTCGATCACTGGCAGTATGCAAGAAGAGGTTGGAGAGGCAAACTTCATTTTGCAAGTTGGACTGAGGGATCTTTGAGGACCCTGGACTCTAACAGCCTTTAATTCTATAAAGTATCCTTGATGTTCAGCAAATAAAGCCCTCTGGTAAGTATAAAATGTTTAGCTACTGTAGGTCATGTAAACACCACCAGTATTAACACAGCCTCAGAGAGCTCTGTTGGGTACCACTGAGGTTGCAGTATTTTGGGGCAAGTGACTGTAGTCACATATTCAAGCCTTTGGGGTAGACTCCTCAACTCCCCTCAAACCCTAAGCCTCACCAGGCAAGAGTGAATTAGGCAGAAACCACTTGGACAGAAGCTGCCCAGCTATTCCCTACCTTGGGAATCCCAGTAGGATGGAAATTAAGAGTAGCCCTGAGAAAGGCTCAGCCTTTCCCGCAGACGCTTGGCCCAACCCCTCTCTTGGAGCCATCGCTCCACCCTGTTTGTGGGCCTTCGAGGCTTGGTGTATTTCTGATTAAGCACTTGTGTCCTCACTATTCCTGCTTAACGCAAGAGAACTGCATAATCAAAAGGCCCTCAAGAGTTCACCCCGCTTCTCCGTCACCCCATGAACCCGAGTGCTGGCTTCCCACGGACTGCACGGTTCTATCACACCTGTCTTGGCTGAGAGAGGCTTCCTGGGACCCAGAAGACAGGGCTGGAAGGCCCCTGGAGGCAGTTGCTTTTAATCGCCACCTCCTTTTCCCAGATGGAAAGGCTGAGGCCCAGAGTGAGATGGGCAGATAGCTTGTCAGAGGCCACGACAGGACATTGGGGAGCACTGCTGAGCCTGGAGTCCCCCCGCCTTCCCCAGTGCATACGCCAGATTTACCCCAGTAGCTGAGCCTTTAGGGCAGGGGTGAGCCTGAGTCTCAGGGGGCTCAGTCACACTCCCGTCAGTATCAGCCTTCTCCCCCGGTGTCTGGGCTCAGCTGCGTGGGGCCGCAGCACCACTAGTTTCGGATCTGAGCAGCACAGGCCGAGCCCATTGGCCCAGGGTAGAGGCAGGAAGGAGGTGGGCGTGGAGCCCTGGGGCAGGAGGCTCCAGGCCTTGGGGGAGGAAGGGCGGGGCACCAATGTTCAGGGCTGTTGAGAAACTTCTGCGTTCACACCCGTATTACAGAGGCTCAGATGGAAGATCATAAACACAAGCCTCAGCCTCCCCATCTCTAAGATGGGCAGAAATACTTGCCAAAGTAATGCTTGAATGTGATTTTATTTCCACACTGCCAGAGACACTACAGACTTATTTCAGCCCCTTCATATTATACACTGTGTGGTCAACAACGTCCACGGTCCGCCCGGGGGACGGTCCAGTGTGACTGTACAACCAACCTAAAGCCTGGGGCGCCAGCCTGCACCTCTCAGCTGAACTCCAGCGATGTGCCCAGGGCACAAGTCAGCGGATGTGGTCTCCACTGCTCCTATCTGAGGACTGACGGGAGCTCTCAGGGGAGGAAAGGACCACTTCCTCCCAGACACCCCTGCACCTGCTGAGCCGGGACACAGCAGACGAGAGTCAGAAAGGCCTCGAGCGCAGGGCCTCACTTCACAACCTTTCCAATATGCCTCATTTATTCTCTTCCTCCCCAGAGCGCCCCTTTTCTTGAGCCTCATCAGCCTCCCAGGGTGTCTGCTAGTTCCGGTTGCCTCCAAGGGCCTGGAGCTGGCAGAAGCTCTGGACACCATTTCTAGCATTTGGGTCAGCCCGGCGTGCAAAAGGATTCTGTAGGAGCTGGACAGAAAATGGTGTCAGTGCTGGGGTGGGGGTGGGGATAGAGACACGCTGAGGGCCCACACACACTGACAGATATCCGCCTGTGTCCCCAGCCCAATGGCAAACTGAGAGTCCAGAGTCAAGGCCCTGGCTTGCCACTTGCTTGCTGTGTGACCTTGGGAGAGCAGCCTCCCCTCTCTGGCTTTCTGTTTGTGTTTCCTCCTCTCCATGGCATGGAGTTGGGCAATGGGATGCTTAAGAGCCCTCGTGGTGTCGAAATGCTGTGGATGGGGAAAGGGGGCAGAGCGAGGTCATCTTGCTAGCTCATGCTCTACCCATCCTGCCGTGTTCGTCTGCTCTGGGTAGGGCAAGGGCTGGCAGTTTGACACGCTCAGCTGCCAGGTCCTGTCATGAAGGGGGTTTCTCTGGAGGACAGATGGGAGGGGCCCTTGCTCAGGAAGGCCTGGGTCGGGGGCCTGGAGCCCTTCACACCACCCCCTGTTCTTCAGCAGCCCGGGTAAGGGTGATAGTGAAAGGAAGGGCAGCATTGCCTGGAAGCAGAGGATGACAGAGCCCGGCCACCTCCCAAATTACATGCGGCATGCTCCCAACCCTGCAGTGGCACTTCGAGCAGAGAGAAGTACCCGTTAGTGAGGACAAGAAGGAACCTGCAGGATGATTAGGTCAGGACCACTTGCCATGGGGAAACTCTGGTAACTATCCTCCCGTTCACCAGCAGGAGACTGGATTCATACTCTCAGGGACATAATACTACGTAATGTCATTCGTACGTTTAAAAGAATGAAGTAGATCTTTACAAACAAAGATGCAAAGGCATTTGGTAGAATACCAATATGCAAAATAAATGATTTCTATTGGTGCAAGAATGCACAGGTACAAAAAAAGTATAGAAAAGCACAAACTGATGGCAGCTGTCGTCTCCGGAGGATGGACTCAAATTGCTGTGGTCCATGAGGGGGGACTTCTTTTAGCTGAAATCTCACCATTTTTTTTTTTTTTTTTGAGACAGAGTCTCACTCTGTTGCCCTGGCTAGAGTGAGTGCCGTGGCGTCAGCCCAGCTCACAGTAACCTCAAACTCCTGGGCTCAAGCGATCCTCCTGCCTCAGCCTCCTGAGTAGCTGGGACTACAGGCATGCGCCACTATGCCCGGCTAATTTTTTCTACATATTTTTAGTTGTCCAGATAATTTCTTTCTATTTTTTTTTAGTAGAGACGGGGTCTTGCTCTTGCTCAGGCTGGTCTCAAACTCCTGAGCTCAAACAATCCGCCTGCCTCGGCCTCCCAGAGAGCTAGGATTACAGGCGTGAGCCACCGCGCCCGGCCGTCTCACCATTTTTTAAGCAATAGTTTATTCAAGTATTACTTGTGTACAAAGAAATTAACAACAAGGAAAAAATACCTCTCTTGGAACCTAAAAGCAGCCAAGGCAGTTATTGCACAGATGGAGAAATCAAGGTCTGGGAAGAGAACAGTTAGGGAAACTGGGAGAAGTAGGACCTGCTCTGGACTCCCAGTCCAGTGCCCGTTCCTCCTCAGATGCCCCAGCTGGTGTCTAAAAGTATATGGGCCTGGCTGGGTGTGGTGGCTCATGCCTGTAATCCTAGCACTCTGGGAGGCCGAGGTGGGAGGATCGCTTGAGCCCAGAAGTTCGAGGTTGCAGTGAGCTACGATCATGCTATTGTACTCTAGCCCAGGAGACAGAGCGAGACCCTGTCTCAAAAAAATAATAAATAAATGGGTCTGTCCTAGTACTCCTTTGTTCACAATGCTACTCTGATGCTAAGCTGGGGTCTCAAAGGGGAGGGGTTGGGTTCTTGCTGCCATTTCTGACTGGTGTCTCGGTGGGTATGGGTGGTGAGAGGGTTGGAGGGGAGCCATTGACCTTGGGTTAGGCAAGTTTCCTAAAGGCTGCTGCAATAAATTTCCGCAATCTTGGTGGCTGGAAACAGGAGAAATTTTTTCTCTCCCAGTTCTGGAAGCTAGCAGTCCAAGATCAAGGTGCTGACAGGTTGGTTCTCTTAGAGGCTCCGAGGGAAAATCTGTTCCATCCCCCTCTCCTAGCTGCTGGCGTTGCCAGCGATCCTTGGTGTTCCTTGGCTTGGGATGCATCACCCCAATCTCTGCTGCTGTCATCACACGGCGTTCTCCCTGCATGTCTGTGTCCAAATCTCCCTCTTCTTACAAGGACACCGGTCACTGGATTAGAGCCCACTGTCATCCAGAATGACCTCATCATAGCTTGACTGCATCTGCAAAGACCCTATTTCAAATCAGGTCACATTCACACATTCTGGGTGTCCATGAATTTTGGAGGGACATTACTGCACCCAGTACAGGTAACAACTTTTCTGATGTCCGGGCTATTCCCTTAAGGAAAAGGCAGAGGACAGGGTCCTGTGGGAGAGTGGAAAAGGCGAGGACGGCCACAAAGTCCGTTGTACACTCAGTGCAAAAGAACTCTACCCTTGGGGGAGAAGGAAAGCTGGAAGGAGGTCAGATTGCATATCACTTGCCTGGGGGAAGTGTGGATGCTGAATGGATGTTTTTATGTATCGTAAAATGTTTGGCCTAGATGTTCTGGAAGGTTCAGGTTTGAAAATAAAGTGACACAAGATAAACTATTTTTAGGGATTGAAATTCACTTGACGAGAGAAGTAGGATGGGTTGTCTTCAGGTAATAGATGGATTTAGCTGCTGAAGGTGGATAGATCTTCTCTTGCTCCTTCTTTCTGCCCAGGGTGGGGGACGGTGGGAGCTCCCTCTCCTCACACCTGCCCGTCCTGCTGCAGTGAGACTCCTTGTCTGGCTCTCTGCCCTGGTCATGGGGACAGCTTGCAGTGCTGAGGGTGGGGCATGCGGAGGACAGAGTGCGGGCCTCGAGGATGAAAACCCAAGCACCGCCTGGGGTGTCAGAGCCGGAACTAAGGTCATTGTCGACTCTTCCTTTCATGGGGAGGGTGCCCATTCTAAGTTTATGTTTTGAACATGAACATTCATGAATTTCATACTGAGACCCTTTCCAGGCAGATTTCAGACTCCTGTTCGCTAGCTGATCTAGGGACCCTGAGACATCAGGGGGCAGCCCCTCCACCCAGAGTTTCACCATTTGGACTTATACGGCAGCCTGCTTCCATGCCAGTAATTTGAGCTTTTTTTCTGCTCTGTTTATGAAGAAAAAGAAAAAAAAAGAAAGAGTGCTAGCATGAAACAAAGACCCCAAACTTAACACTGAATTGAGGCAAAATTGGGAGGTGGCTGGGAGTATGTCAGGCTCTCGGGGGACCCACACTAGCTGCCTGTGACTTCATCTACAAAGGAAAAGAACAGAACTAAAAACATGTACATGTGCAGAAACACGTCACCGAAGGCTGCAGCACCAGGGCAGAGATGATCAGGAATTTTTCTACTGTGTTTTAGGTTGCCAGGTACAGATGTCCCTTTATAGCACAGAAACCTGGTGTCCAATCTCGCGAGTCTTCCAGAGTGCCGCGCGCGTGGAAGCCTGTACCGGCCTTAGCTGGGGTGATTTGTGGGGTGTTATTTTCTGGGTGCAGCAGAAACCACTAGCTCAGAGGCCACTTACGCACCAACATCCTCATGACAGCTGGGGCAGGGGGCTCAGCGCTGCCTCAGCGCGACCCCAGAGGCAGCTTCCTTTCATGCTCCCTGACTGTCCCGCCCTCGGCAAACTGAGCTAGGTGGTCAGATTTGCCCCCCTCCTACTGACCAGGTGTCAAGACTCCCATATTCCTTATGCCTAGGATGTCCCCCTGCACACCCCGCTTGCCCCACAACGGCCTAATCCCACCTACCTTCAAAACCCAGCCAAGATGCCGTTTCTCCAGGGGGACCTTCCCTGAACCCCTCCGAGCCCCAAATCATACTAGCCCAGGCTAGCAGGAAAACACAAAGACGCGCATCAATAAGAAGGGCAGGTGTGCAGACCGCAAAGCACCCACGCATCCACACTGGTCAAATGAACTACAGGACAGCCACAGGACATTAGGTAGCGCCCTAAAAACCGTGTTTCCTCGGACTGTTCAACATGGGAAAATGCCCCCACCAGAGTGTTAAGTCACGGGAATATAACTATATAAAATACAGTAGTCGCACTCATGTATATTAGATACGCAGGAAAAAATAACAGAAAGAATGACACTGAAATGTACACAGTGGCTATCTCTTAATGGTGGGATTAAAATGATTTTTAAATTTCTTTGTACTTTTCCAAATTTTGAACTTTTGCCTCAAAACACAATAATCAGAATAATTGGGTTTCTTACATGGAATCCAAAATATTGGCTAGTCCTAGGCTTGCATCCCCTCTTATATTCTTGCCAAAATGCCATCTGACCTCTGCTTGAACTCCTCCATTGATGGGGAACTCACTACCCTCTGAGGTCTTTTTCAGCCACTTCTTCCCCATGACAAATAGAAATCTGGCTCCCTTTAGCTTCCCCCACTGGTCACAGTTCTGCCTTCTGGAACAACAGAGAACTGCTTCCCATGCCCCTTGACAACACTTCAGAGGTTCAAAGGCAGCGGCCAGACTCGAGGCTACATCCCCTCCCTGCCCCCACCCACATCATTCTTCCAAGGACTTCAACGTCCTTCACCTCCCAGAACCCTGTGTGCTTTCCTCTGGCGCAGTCTAGGCAGCGATGTCCTTCAAGTATAACTTCAAGTCTATGCCTCATTATCTCTTTCAAGGGCACCCACCTGCCAGTCAGGGCATCAGGGACTCTGTCACACGCATGCTTTCATCCAATCTTCACAACAGCCCTGTGACACAGGAGCCAGGATCACACCTATTTTACAGATGAGGAAACTGAGGCACGGAGAAGCCAAGTCACTTCCGAGGTCACTAAATGGATCATGGGTGGAGCCAGGACTGAACCAGCACCTAGCCCAGAGCTCAGTGTAGTCGACACACAAATGTTTGCCAAGTTAATAGACACATAGGTGAACTCGGTTCGAAAGCCCATGCTCTTGGCACTATTAGTTCAGAATTGCCTGTGCCAGCCTCTTCTGCATTTCTCCCTCTCTGTCACCTCACCTGCAATGTGGACACGCTCACGAAGGGCCCCTGAGTGACTGAGTACCTGTTGCCCGAGGCCCAGCTTTGGCAGCAGTGCTGAGCCCCTTCCCCGAGGCTGTGCTTGGACTGGAGGGTTCAGACACCGTGCCTGATACACTGTAGTGTCACACAGAGGAGGCTGGCCACTAACTAGGTGCCTCCTGCCACCCACTCCTCCCCCATACCCTACTGCCCAAATGAGGCTGGTAACCTGCTGGGGAATAGGAAGGCCCCTCCTCACCTCCACGGCACCCCTACAGGCAGGCCCGCAGAAGGTTTATTTCCTTGGCCCCTCTGCATGGCCTTCTCCCAAGTACCCCTGGGGGATGGGACCACATTAGCCATGGTCTCTGGCAAGAAGAAGGGTTTAAGAAAGACCACACAATCCAGATGGTTCTGGAACACCCACTCCCCAGGCTGCCAAGGACCCCACTCATTCTTTCATTCCCAGAATTTCAACTTGTCCCAATAAGGCAGTGATGTAGCCCCAGGCCGGGCCTCTCAGTGGGGTCTAGAATAGCTGGTCAGCCAAGGCCAGTAGGCACCACAGACCACAGAACTCAGTAACCCTCAGATCCTTGAACCTAGAGGGACATTGAGAAGTCCTATAGTCAAACCCCTGTCCCTAGCTAGGGTTGTCCTTGTCAAAAGTGCCAGCCTCATTCCTTGTGGGCTGCCACTGCCACTCCCCACAAAGAACCCTTTCACATTGTGCTTTCAATGGCTCAGCCTTTGCTCGGGCCAGCCTCTTGGCCTTGAATGGGCAACTCCTACCAAACCTTCCAAAGCACTCCCCATCCAAGACTCCTTCCTGTACCTCTCAAGGCGGGATGAGATACTCCTGTTGCACCCTGAGCTACCCCTAGCATGGTTCTTATTTGGCCCTCATTCGCTCACTCAAAGTTTTACTTAGCAACTGCTCTGTGCTCTGCATAAGGCAATGAGCGCTAGATGGGGAGTGCAGAAAGTACAATTGCACAGCTTTGCCACCAACTGGCTATATCACCTTGGACACGTCACTCCTCACTGAGCCTCAGTTTCCTCACCTGTAAAGTGGGGAAGATTCCACAGCCCAGTCTAGTTTCCAGGGCTTTTGTGTGGATGGGCAGGATTTGAAAGTACTCTGCAAACTGCAACTCAGGGTGAGTCATTATTGTAGTGACCTGAGCCTGCTATAGTCTGAGCTCATTTTTTGTCCACCCCATCCTTGGAGCTTCCCCTCCCCCAGGGGGCTGACAGCCTGCTGGGGATGGACTTGGGAGCTCAGGCCTTCCAGGGGTTGGCACCTGAATGAGAAACTGGTCAGGAGCACAGCCTAGAAGGATGGAAACAGTCATGAACTTTAAACAAAACCAGCCCATAAATCCTGCTGCATGGCACAGGGGCAAGGGCCTGGCATTGCTGGGGCAGAGAACACATGCCAGGCTGTTCTTAGGCAACAAGGGTGAAGGCTTTTATGCCAAAGGACTTTGTCTATAGTCATCAAGAAGCCACTGGAGGGCTGGGCTCACGCCTGTAATCCTAGCAGTCTAGGAGGCTGAGGCAGGAGGATCGTTTGAGCCCAGGAGTTTGAGGTTGCAGTGTGCTAAGATGATGCCATGGTACTGTAGCCTGGGCAACAGAGTGAGGCTCTCAAAAAAAAAAAAAAAAGAAGAAGGGAAATAATAAAATTAACACACATGTTAAAAAAATTAAGAAGCCACTGGAGGCACAGGGAAGAGGGGGAGGGGTGGAGACAAAGAACAGTGGGCTAGGAGACTGGATGCCTGGGTTCTGCTCTGCATTGCTCTGTGACTGCAGTCAAGCCCCTCCCCTCCTCCAGGCCTTAACTTCCCATCTGTGCACTGGGTGGTCAGCCCAGGTGGTACCCAAGGCCCGTTGCAACTCAGTCTGTGCCCACTTTACTTGCCCTTCACAGCTTGGGTCAGAGGGGTCCAGTTCAAGCTGTGACAGGGACAGCTGGGAAGGCTCTCAGAAGGAAGAGGAGGCAAGGGAAGCCATGCTTACTGTGGCCTCCACTTCTACCCTGTGGAAGGGTCAGGCCTAGAGCAGGCTTTTCCCTGTTTCCTCCCCCCTCTGGGTAAATGGCCCACTTTGCAGACTGCAGGGTTGACACAGGTGCAGAGAATACAGACTCTCAGACCCTCAGAGATCATCCTGCTCACCCCCACCTCCCAGATAGGGAGGGAACTGAGGCCCAGACCCCAAGGGCTTGGGGTCACACAGCATGTTTGTGGCACAGCCAGGACTTACACGCAGGATTGATGTCCACCTACCACCAGCTCAGTTGCAAGTCTCAGGCCACGCCCAGGTCTCTCTGTCCCATCATCCCTGTCAGCCAGGCCCCCTCCTTCCACTGACAGAGTCAAGCCTCAGTTTCCCTGCTGGGACCAGGACACACACGAGGGATGCTAGGTCAGAGCCTGGTGAGTTTTTTGAACTGGGAATACAGGAGGAGCAAGGAAAGCCAGGAGGTCTGTGCTTCAGACCAAAGTTCATCCTCTGCACTTCACACAGAGCAGGGATTGGAATCGCCCGGGGTTGGGGACTGTGCTGAACACCCAATGCAGAGAAAAACTCACACTCAGGGCACAAGCAAAGCCGGAGCAGAGAGAGGGCGAGAGAAAAGACTAAAGTTCATGGCGAAATTATTAAATATTGTCACAGTGTGGCGGCTCTCAGGGCCTCAGGTGGGACCATAAAATTTATGGGACCATCTAGTCCGCCCTGGCTGGGGGGCAGGTGGTAGTAGGGAAAATGGCCAGAACTTGGGGGTCCTCCCTTCCCCTGCCTGTGCCTCCTGCTGTCTCTGAGGAGGCTGTCCTGGCTCCAGGTCTGACCTTCTGGGCTTGTCAGACCCCAATGGGTAGCTGGTCCCACTGCAAGAAACCTGAGCAGAGTCCCTTGAGCCCTAACCCAGCTCCGGGGCCCCTTGGGGGAGGGACAGGAAGGGAGGAGAGGGCAGAAGGCAGTAGCTCTCCCTCGCTGGCCCCTCCCAGCTACCCCACGCACACCAGCTCTGGGCCTGGAAGAGGCCGTAGACCGCGCTCTCAAACTTTAAAGTGTGTAGGAATCAGCTGGGCATCTTGTTAAACGGCCGCTTAAGTCTTAGCAGGTCTAGGCAGAGCCTGGGATTCTGCCTTTCTAACAGGTCCCGGGGATGCCAAAGCTGCAAGTGTGTGGAACGCTCTGCGCGTAGTCGCCCTAGAGATGATCTGCCTCTGAACCCGTGGGAAAGCTGAAGGTCCAGAGAGGTCAAGTCACTTGTCCACGGCCACACAGCGAGCCGCCCCAGACTGAAGGCAGAGGGCACCTGCCATAGACGCGAGACATGTCCCCACCCCAGACAGCGGGAATCAGCTGCCCTTCCTGGCCCGAGGGCCCTGTTTGTAAACTCGGCTGCCTAGGGCTCAGCCCGGGGCCGGGGTAGAGCGCCTCCCGGCAGAACCTCCTCCGTCTCCCCGCCGGCCTCTGGCTGTTCTCCGCCGGGTACCCGGGGCCGACCAGAGGGCGCTCGGGACGCCGAGAGTCCCCCGCGGCAGAGCGATTCCGCACCCTCCTCCCCGCTGAAAGCAAACTTCTCCGCCGGCGCCCTTTACCTTTTTGGGGCGTTTGCAGCTGCTCAGCCTGCTGCGTCCGCAGCCCATCCTCCTCCTGGGGGTCCCGGACGCCGCTTCCCAAATCCGGGGCCCCCAGAGGACCCTGCGGTCCCGGCCCCGCTGCCCGCTCCGCGCCTGCAGCCTGGGGCTGCCGGCGAGACCCTGAAACTGAACCTGGAAGCGCGGACTCGAGCCTGAGCTGGGGCGGCCGGGTGCCGTAAATACCCGAAGAGCAGGGCCCCTGCGAAGCCCGCAGGGTTCGCAGCGCCGCCGCCAGAGGCAGGTGACCAAATAATAGGAACCTCGGGCCATGGCAGAAAAACCTGTAGAAGCAACAGATGCTTTTCCGAGCCCTCAGCTAAGAAAGGGCGAGGGAAAAAAAAAGACAAACAAAAAACCAAAAAACTATTAAAACGATTATTTGGTCAACACAACAGCTACCGTTTATTGAGGGTTGTTTCTGTTCCAGCTGTTTTTTACACATTTTGTTTCTATTTCTTGCCATATCCGAGCAACAAGGTAATATTACAATGTAATATTTCCTCCATTTTACAGGTGAGGCTCAGAGACGCGAAGTGATTTGCCTTAAGTCACATAATTAGTAAGTACCAGAGCCCAGATAGAATCCAGTTCTAGTCCAGAACCTAAGCTTTGAATCAGTTGCCTACAAATAAATAGTAATACTAAGTTTAGTTGTAATGCCTCCCCTCTTCTGGGTCGATAGCTTTTTCTAGGTCACAAGCATCTGTAATATTCGATTCTATCCATCTTGGGTAGATGCTATCCATCACCACAACCTCGTGAGGCAGGCCAGATGCAGTGGGAATAAGGGACATACAACGTCAATGTCTAGGAAAAGGAACTTTTATTTATCCTTACTTTGTTATTAGCTGAGGTTTCTGGGAGTGGTAAGGCAGGAAAAAGATTCCTAATTTTGAAAATCAGTGTGCGTGTGTATCTGTGTGTATAGTATATTAGAAAATGAGGCCGGGCGCAGTGGCTCACACCTGTAATCCTAGCTCTCTGGGAGGCCGAGGCGGGCTGATTGTTTGAGCTCAGGAGTTCGAAACCAGCCTGAGCAAGAGTGAGACCCCCGTCTCTACTAAAATTAGAAAGAAATTAATTGGACAACTAAAAATATATAGAAAACATTAGGCGGGCATGGTGGCGCGTGCCTGTAGTCC
>CAUYRB010015060.1:0-38442 GCA_963574695.1 Propithecus perrieri
GGTCAAATGTGTAACTTCAGCAGAGAGATGGAAACTATAAGGAAGAATCAAGTGGAAGTGCTAGAAATGAACAACACAGTAACATAAACCAAGAATGCCTTTGGAGGGCTCATTCATAGACAACTCAGCTGAAGAAAAAATTGGCGAGCATCAGTACAGGTTAAGAGAAATTGCCCAAACTGAAACACAGAAATAAAGAAATTTGGTTTGTACTGGTTACAAAATTTTCTTTTATCTTTGTAACAAAGTCAGGAGTGGATTGGCATCAGCCTTAGAAGCTAGTGCTTTAGAGAGAATCCGTGACTGATCGCTGACTTACAGGGGCATGTTTACCAAGGTGAGTAGTCGTTGATTGATTAAGAAGATTTAAAACCAGTTCTAATTTTTACTGATTACCAAGGCTGTAGAGCAGTATGAGGACCTTTTATAAATTCTCAATTTTGTGTATGATTCTAATTGCTGACTTGGCCTAAGATTAATTAAAAACCATACATACTTGAAACTGTTAAGTAAATTTTTTTCATGTTTGGCATGGCTAATTTTCATGTTTAGCTATATTTATAATTGCCAGAAATCTCAATGTCTTTTAGACACTAAGATAAACCAAAATGGACTTCTATTGTAGTACCAGATTTTTATGTTATATATCCATTGGAGAATATGCTGGGATTATTCAGCCTCAGTCTTGGAAGATCAAGGCCTCCAATATTTTAACCAAATATGTTTTAGAATTCTCTTCCCCACCACTCTATATCACAAGCTCAGTCCAAAACATTAATTTCTGTAGTATTATTCTGAGTTTACAGAGTAATTTCTATTGCAGACATTAGTAATTGAATTAAATGTGAGAAGCAGCAGCAAATGACATTTGATGCATTACTGTGATGCAGCTCAGTGTGTGGGTTTTTAATTTTGAAAATATTGTAAGAGTGAGTGGTAGGAGAATAAACATCATCTATTGCAGAAAAGAACTCATTTCAAGATAGTGTCTGTTTATGCGATTACGATTACTTTTGTCAGAAACTGTGTAATTGACAATAATTTGCTTGCTATTCTAATTAAGCTATGAACAAATGGTGCAAGAAATTGTGAAGAATTCTGGGTAGAGCCTTGGGCCCTTCTTGATGGATATTACTGATGGTACTAAGCACATTGTTCTGAGTCATTATTTTATGCATTGGATAGTGAAGAGAGAGTCGAAAATTCATTTTTGCAGTAGTTACATCTTTAAACTCCCAACAGCCTACTAGTGATCTAAAATAAGAAAGTGTTTAACGTGTGATCATAATAAAAAGAAAAACAGGAGGAGTTAGGTAGCTGGCAAGCTAGCAGTGAATCTAAACTGCGTCCTCACTGAATATGTATGACACGTAGGTAGGGGAGGTTTCTACTTGTCTCCACCTGCTGGCTATCACCATTCTCTCTCATCCTGACCAAATGGGCCCGCTCTGGGCTGGAAGGAAATGACAAAGTTCTGCCTCGGAAGCCAGTTGCCTTGGCATCAAGCCTCATTTTTTCTTCTACATGTTTAAAATAATCACATTTTGAAAGCAAATACCAGTACATGTCTGGCAAGCAGAAGTGTATTTAGAGGGACTTCAGGTCAGACTATTTTGAATCAAAGCTGTTTCAGAAAATCGTGGATTCTTGACCAATATACCTGTGATCTTTACTCAAATACCTATAGATGAACGCCTCCCTTTCTAGTCCTTTTCAGCCTTGCCCCACCTGTATATTGCTTCAATCTTTTGTTCGTAATCAATGTACTTAATCAACCATTCAATAAATATGTATTGAGGTTATACTTTTTTATCTACCGCAGTTCGAAGTACATTGGTTTTTCACCATATACCTGACAAATTCCTCTGTTTTTTTTTTTTTCCCTCTTCATGGGGAGAAGAAGAAACTCCTCTGTTATTTTTTCCAAGCCTGCTTTATCCTTCTCATGCAGTTCACATACACTTTCATTAACACTTATTTCCGTTTAATTACTTGTTTGCAGTCATCTAGACATAAACTCCATGAGAGCAAATATCACATCTATCATTTATTCTAGCTTGTGCCCACCAAGAACTCAGGTTTCAGTTTTCAATAAACATTTGTAGAATAAATTATTCAGTGGCAAGACCAGTTTCATATTTATCCCTGTTTTCCCAAGTCAATATGAGATCCTCAATAAATGTTGAATGGATAAAGAATTAATTAATGTATCCTAACTTCTTATTTTTAAGCAAGAAACTTTGCATTTTTTAACCTTTATTCAGACAATTTGTTGAGTTTCTGTGGCTTTGCCCCATAGCCTCATACTTGTTTCTAATACATGTGCTCACCAGACTTGCCTAAATATCCTACTTGAACTCTGTGTCTTCTGTCATTAGCCTCCCTTTTAATAACCTGCAGTTCCTTTCCTAACTATTTAAATTTCTGTATCTGACAGTTTCTGTTCTGCCTTATCTTACTGCTGGCCAAGCCCTAGCTTAATAGCCTCCATTCATCCTATGCTGAAACCCCTAGGCTCAGAAAGGATGTCTTGTCCTGAATCTTGCTACTGGGGCTCAACTTTAAATGAGGCCACATGATAAAACTTCCTGATTTGAGATTTTGAGTTGGTTAGTTCTACATTCTTATTGTACTCAGCATTTTCCTCAAAATCCCTTTAACTCATTTGTTTCATTTGGAATGCCTATCTTTTTATGGAAATAAAAAGTGAGTCTGTGAAGGTCAGTGACTATACTATAGTATCTTAATCTTTCTATTTTCCATTTCCTCACTGCTCTCTTGGCATTCAGCTCAGTGTATTATTTATAATAGTTGAATAATATACAGATAAAATTAAAACCAAGTAATAAAATATACTAGTAAAATCAAGTAGTAAAATAAAATAGGGAAAATGTGTAAGATGATTAAGTATTTATTATATAACAACTACTCTCAAATACACGAATTATTTACAAATCTATGATGTTCTTAGTAGCATCTACTGTATTAAGTCAATATTGGGATATGAAATTAGGTCCATGTGAACCTTATAAAATATCTGGGTCTTTTAAATTGACTAAACTATTAATTTTAGATTTTGTATTATAAATTTTTAAGCAAAATTTCACCCAGGATGAAATTATCTGGAGAGTCTCAGCTATTATTGCTTATATCACCGACATGTAAGAAGGATATATAATGTAGCTAAAGCATACTATTATTTTACATTTGTAAAGGTATTTATAGTTTAATAATTATCATTGCCTACATTTCCCATTTAATACCCACAATAGTACTGTGAAGTACGTATATTATCTCTATTTTTAGGTATGAAGCTTGGAGATGTTTAAATGCTTTTGCCCAAAAAACAAAACCCAGTTCTGTTGGTAATATCTTTTATAGTTTTTTCAAAATGAATACTTTATCCCTTATTGTAATGCATATAAGTATTTAATTGACAAAACTCGGCTTGTTTTTTAAATTTAGAACTTTTTATTTTTTATTGGTAAGTGAAAGCCTAATACTACATAGATTTAATTGAAACCATTTGGTTCTTGTTCTATTTTAATAACTTAAAAATTAGTTCCTATAGTAAATTTCTGATTCATCATAAACTCAAAATGAACATTATATGAAGATAGCGACCTATCAAAACCAAATCAAGTATTAGAGCTGGAAAGAATGGAGAATTCATCTAGACCCAGCATGGTTAAATAATGTGTCTACAGGCATTTCATTCCTCGAGAGTCAATATTTGGAAATGAAATTTGCTTAACATCTGACACATTTCTCTACACAATGTTAGAAGTCATGAAAACATAAATAAATCTTAAACATTTACTAGTCCAGGTGTGCCACACCTGCCTCTGTAGGTCGAATTGTTCTGGTCACACATGGTTACCGACCATGTCTGCCAGCAGATGTCAGCACCACATGCATTTACTGATATTTTTATTAGCCTAAGAGACATTTCATTAATAAAGGCACAGAAAGAAAGGATGGATACAACTCCATTTCATCTAGTATTCACACAGATAGCTATCATGTGAATTCTCTAATTATAAATTTTGGTAATTGTGTTCAAATGTTATGTGCTTTTATGACTTGCTTATTATGTATGTATGTCTGGATTTGTACCGTTAGCTCTTAGAGAGGAAAGGTATATTTATGAGTAAGAAAGTAGAAGAAAAGGAAGAAAATGCTAGGTATTGGGATTGCTCATCATGTTGTGGGAATATCGGTATATGATGTCTTCAATTACAAAGTGCAATATCACAAATAAATCAGTCAACATCTGACAACTTCATGTTATTGTTTGACCTTTAACATGCTATTTAACCTATAAGTGTTTTCCTTGGTCATCAAAGGAAAATCATAAATCATAATTTCACTGGTTCATATATGTTAAGAGTTTGGCTAAATAAGAAAATGTACATGAAATATAGTGTTCTTTTTTCTTTTTAGCAATCTCAGGATTTCACATGAAAGATTCAACATAAAGAGACATTTTAAGAACAGAAACTCAAGCAATTATATTTCTCCAGTATATCCAGATTATGTATAATTGTACACCTGAAAGTAAATTTAGAGGTTTTTCTAGTCTATATTCATTTTATAGATCAGGAAGTAAAGACCCCCAAAGCTTAAAGAGTTTAGAGGAATTTTCCAAATTCTCAAATCATGGTAGCTGCAGAAGGTAAAGATTAGAATTCATTTCTTCTAAGTCCCTATTCTGAGTCCATCCCAGGGCACTGCAAAGACTCAAGGCCAACATGATCCACGTTAAATGAATCACTCTGTCACATCAAGAATTATCACACAGTCACTTCTTTTATAGCAGTCTACTTTGAAAATCAAGAGTAAGAATTGTGTCTTATTAAAAGCGAGTTATATTACCTGTTATATTTATATTTATATTATAGACTGTTTATAACTATATTATAGACTGTTTATTACTTTATAAGTAAAATTGTATAGAACTAAATAAGGATGACTATTCTCTTAGGCAATCAGACAAATTAATTGATTAATCATTAGACGTATTTTAAGTATTGTACTAGATAATGGAAGAAGACACAAAGTCCTATATCCTTAAAGAAATTTGTGATTTAGTTGGTGAGATAGGATAGATTTATAAAAAATCATTAGCCGTATACGGCTGATAAATGCCCAATGAATGTAATTTGTGTTGGAGTTCATAAAGTGATGGGTAAACCTTGGCAGATCTAATATAGGGCGATAGGGGAAATTTGGTTAGGACTTTAAAAAGTGATAAGCATTTAAGTCGGTGAGAAGTGAAGAGAGGCAGACAAGTGAACTGTGAGAATGAAGAGAACCAACTTGAATTCTCCAGTTTAAGATGTGCATTTCAGGGTAAATAAAAAATAAACATATTTGCATACTTTAAATTATTTTGTGCTGTGTTTCTTACCTCATTCAAAGGCTAGTGGTCACTTTTATTGATGAGAAGGTGGAAGCTTCTCTACTTGTAATTATTTTAAATGATTTGGATAAATAAAGGACATATTAAAAAATTATCTGATGTCCTGAAACAAAGGCAATATAAACTATTTGAAGCATAGAAATTTTTATAACCTGCAAACTTCCGGCAGGCCAAAAGACAGCTTAGTTCAGTAAAATTAAATTTAAAACTTTAAAATCCCATACATACATTTGTGAAAGCCCACAGACAAGTGCAAATGAGGAAGGGATTGATCAGTAGCATATGTAAAAAAGATCTATGAGATAATCATGTGTTGTGGCTGCCAACAGAATAAATTTGGTATAAATATCATATTTGGAAAATGGAAATCACTTATATCCTGCAGAATAAATTTATATCATTTGATGCCTACTTTTAGGGAAATCTCAAAATTTCATGTTTCAGATAGGTAATATTTGCTTCATTGAATTTTAATGGTCAGTTGGATTTTTATCTGACTCAATTTTATCAGTATTGCTATAGTATTTATACAGAAGATTGTTTTGAAGATTTTTAGAAATAATTTGACCGAATTTTCAATAAAATTTCTGAAAGATATCATGGAATGGAAATAAGACATTCTAAGAGGTACTATGAAATATTCCTTTCCCTAAAAATTTTAATAGATTGAGAAATGAATTAAATTTGATTCCTTAAACTTAGATACCTACCTAGGCTTTTCAAAGGGAATTATAGAAACTAAGTGGACTAGTAAGTGGGTGTCTTTCTATACGTGGGTGTGATTGAAAAGCATTTCAGAAAGCACTTTACATAGTGATTTTTAAAAAATGTAACACTTTCAATTATTACTAAGAATTGGAAGTACATGAAGGAAAAAAATCTTTAGGAGCTAAGAAGGTAAGTGAAGATCCGAAGGCAAATTATCTGATATTAGAGAAAAAAAGAATCAGCTCAAATTTCATACAAAAATTTAATTGCATTTAAATTATTCTGCTGATTTATATATTAGCCATTCATAAGCTAAAGAAAACTAATAGACTAAAATATAGATTTTTATGGCAATACAAATTCTTTGTATGAAATAAATGAGTATGATTCATGTACTCTTCCCAACAGTTTTGGGAGTCTGACAAGTGTTTTCTAGTGTACACAGTTGCAGAAAATTACTTATGCTTTTGTCACTTGGAAGAAAAATTTATGATGATGTGCTTCCAAGAAATACACTATATTCAAAAGGAGAATTGAGAAATAAATGGTCATCAGGTGACCCACATGGAAAGTTATAGCAAACAGAGTTAAGGACTCAGAAAAAAATATACTTGTATAATCTGTGAGATTATTCAATAAGTTAATAAGACTTAATTGTAAGAAAATAGGAAGGAGAATGAAAGAGGGTGTGGAGTAGAAAAAGAAAGGAATAATATTAATTTAACAGGAAACAAAAAATTCCGTGAGAGGAACAGTGGTACAATGCAGGATGCCGTATCTCTCTAGTTTCCTTAACCAATCAGTGAGATTATTCAAGCTCCCACTATGACTTTGTATCCCAAATGTAATTGATCAATTTACTATTCAACCCTGTTGTATAGTAGACATGTAGACACAGCATTATTTAAACTCTTATAAATCATTCGCAGCTTCTGTTTGGGAATGAAAATGTAGATGTATTTTAAAAACATACTAATTTATAAGAGAAAATTAAATTGTTCCATCTGTGGAATTGAGAAAGATATTTATTATTGGACTTAATCATTTTTAGAGTGAGATGACCAGAAGAAAAAAAAGGAGGAAATTAATGCAGGAGGATCTTTACATTTTTCTCATGTTTTCCTCTGTATTTCTCTATTTTAGTTCCTTTGCTCCTTTAAAAAATTCTTTTCCCACTGATTCTATACTGCTAATCTGATAGATTATACAAACTTCTTATTGCATGGGAAAATTAAATTGTGTGTTTGTGCACCCAAGCATTTGTGTGATGAATGTCTCAACAACCTGAGAATGTTTTTGATTGCCACGTGTTTGTCTTGTAGCATAAACTGTAAATATAACATGTCGTCCCAAAAGCTTAATTCTAATTTTTGAATTAGAATTTAGAAAGTGTAATTTTTTTCCTCCCAATTAGTTGATCCTGCTTTTCACATAGTAGTTTCCATTAACTTGCAAAGATGAAAAGATTTAACTCTCATGTTTTCAGGACAAAATGGTGAAGACTCACTTTTCCCTGTTCCTCCCTTCAAAATACAATAAAATAACCTGGGAATAATTAAATAAGCAATGGTGAAAGAACTCTGGAAGTTAGAAAGAAGGAAGGGGACCAACTGGAGGCCTTGAAACTTGAAAAACAACATTGCAGTGAGTTTTTCAGATTTAATTTTAATCTCCTTTTATTTCCATCTCCTTTTATTTCCTTTTTGCCCTGAACTCAGCGCCAGAGAGGGTTGCAGCCCAGAACCACCAACTTTCCCTTCACTTTCACCTTCAGCTGGTGATTTTGCCTCAAAATTCGGTGAGAAAGTTGAAGCCATTAGGAACAAATTCTCTTATCTTTCCACTGCCAAAGCATAAATCTACTACACTCACACCTACTGTCTCCTCTTTCCTTCCTGTTGCAATGTAGGATGGGACTATCAGAGGCCAGTCCCTCCAGCTGAGCTCTCTAGCCAGTTCCTTATCACCTTCTCAAGGACTTCAAGCCAATTCATATACTCTTTCCAGTGTCATTGTTATTACCCTCATTGCTGAACCAGCCACAAGCATTTTTTTAAGAACTCTTGCTAAATTTTTTTTTTAATTTCTTCACTCCATAGTCCCATGTATATGTCTGATCACGTACTAAGTTATTACTTTTTTTGTTCACCTTTACATAAAAACTAGAAAAATTTGTATCTACTGTCTCTACTTCATTATTTATCCATTAGTTTTTGTTTATCTGTTTTTCTTTATTTAAATTTGCTTATCTCTTTTGGCTTGAAATTTATCTGATCTTCTGTTTTTCAGTAGTTAACTTTACATTTTTACAGTATGTATAGTTAGACAATGTATCTTAAACACACACCTGGACAATAGACCCTACCACACTTTAGCTCTTATTGCCCTTTTTCTCAATGTACATGCTATCATTGTGCCATGTTTTAGTTCTATCATTTGTTGTTCTTACAAATTATCTTTATGGGTAAATTAATATTATAACTGAAAATATCTTATTCTATTAATAAACATATGCCACATCATTCCTTCTTGTATTCCAGACCATTCTTCTGCACTAATTACACTTATTTCTTAAGTATAGTTTTTAGAAGTTTCTCTAACATTTATCATAATTTTGCTAAAATACTAATAATCTACTAATAGTTATTTAGTGTCTGTTGTCCTTGCTAGACTTATAATCATCTCAAGAGATGCATTAAAAGCATTTGACAAAATTCAACATTTTTTAATGGGAAAAACTCTCAACAAATTAGGTACAGAAGTACAGTACCTCGATATATAATAGTAAAGGCCATATATGAAAAACCCACAGCGATCATCATACTCAATGGTGAAAAGTTAAAAGCTTTTTGTCTAAGATCAGAAACAAGACAGGAATGCCCACACTCACCGCTTCTATTTAATATAGTGCTAGAAGTCATACTCCGAGCTAATAAGCAAGAAAAGGAAACAAAAGTTATCCAAACTGGAAAAGAAATAAAATCCTCTCTATTTGTAGATGACATGATCTTATATTTTAAAAAACCCTAAAGACTCCACCAAAAAATTGTTAGAACTAATAAATGAATTCAGTAAAGTTGCAGGACACAAAATCAACATGCAAAAACTAATTGTGTTTCTATACATAAACAACAAACTATCCAAAAAAGAAATTATGAAAATAGCAATCTCATTTATAACAATACCAATAGATACTTAGAATTAAATTAAACCAAGGAGGTGAAAGACTTACACAACTATAAAATATTGATGAAATATCTACCCAAAAGAACAAAAGACATTCTATAAAAAAGACATCTGCACTCAAATGTTTATAGCAGCACAATTCACAATTGCAAAGATGTGGAAACAACTCAAGTGCCCATCAATACATGAGTGGGTTAATAAAATGTGGTATATGTATACCATGGAGTTCTACTCAGCCACAAAAAAACAATGGTGATCTAGCACCTGTTGTATTATCCTGGATAGAGCTGGAACCCATTCTACTAAGTGAAGTATCATAAGAATGGAAAAACGAGCACCACATGTGCTCACCATCAAATTGGTATTGACTGATCGACACTTAAGTGCATATATGGTAACAACATTCATCAGGTGTCGGGCAGATGGGAGGGGGGTGGAGGGGATGGGTATTTACACACATAATGGGTGTGTTGCACACCATTGGGGAATGGACACTCTTGAAACTCTGACTCAGGTGGGGCAAGGGCAATATATGTAACCTAAACATTTGGACCCCCATAATATGCTGAAATAAAAAAAAATTAAAAAAATAAATAAACTGTGTTACAAATTCAAAAAAAAATAAAGTCTCTGAATAGAAAAAAATATTGATGAAATAAATTGAAGAAGACACAAATAAATGAAAATATACCCCATCCACTGACCAGAAGTATTACTATTTTTATAATGTCCATATTACCCAAAGCAGTCTACAGATTCAATATAATCCCTATAAAAATTCCAGTGGCAAGTTTTCACAGAAATAGAAAAAACAATTCTAAAATTCATATGTAACAACAAAAGATACTGAGTAGCCAAAACAATACTGAGAAAGAAAAAGTTGGACGTATACTTCCTGATTTCAAAATGTATTACAAAGCAATAGTTAAACAGTATGGTATTAGCATACAAACAGAAATATAGACAAATGGAACACAATAGAGAGCCTAGAAATAAATCCGCACATTTAGGTTCCACTGTTTTTAACACAGGTGCCACAAATACACAATGGAGTAAAGATAGTCTCTTTAATAAATGATGTTGGGGAAATTGGATAACCACATATAGATGAATAAAATTGGATCCTTATTTTACACCATACAAAATTAACTCAAAATAGATTAAAGACTTAAATGTCAGAATAAGAACTGTAACTATAAAACTATTAGAATAAAACATAGGGAAAATTCTTCTTGACATTGATCTGGGCAATGATTCTTTGGATATGACCCCCAAAGCATTGGCAACAAAAACAAAAATAGACAGGTGGGATTGTATCAAACTAAAAAGCTTTTGCACAACAAAGGAAATAATCAACAGAGTTAAGCAACAATCTATGTGATGGGAGAAAATATTTGCAAACTATATATCTGAGAAGGGGTTAACAACCAATATATTTAAGGAAATTGTACCACTCAATAGTAAAAGAAAAAAAAAGACAAATTACTTGATTAAAAAATGGGCAAAGGCCTGAATAGATCTTTCTCCAAAGAAGACATACAAATAGCCAACAGGTATATGAAAAGGTGCACAGTATCACTAATCATAGGAGAAATGCAAATCAAAACCACAATGAGAGATCACATCACATCTTTTAGAATGAACATTATCAAAAAGACAAAGTTATGTTGGTTCAGATGTGGAGAAAAGGAAATCCCTCTACACTATTAGTGGGAATGTAAATTATTATCGGAAAAAAAAACTGTGAAGGTTCCTTTAAAAATTAAAAATATAACTACCATAGGATCCAACAATCCTGCTTCTGGCTATATATCTAAAGAAAATGAAATCTGGATCTGCACTTCCATGTTCATCGCAGCATTATTCACAATAGCCAAGACAGGGAAACAACCCAAATGTCTGTCAACAGATGAATGGATAAAGAAGATGAAGTATGTCTACACAGTAGACTATTATTCAGCCTTAGAAAAGAATACAATCCTGACGATTGCAACAATGAGGATAAACCTGGAGGACGTTATGCTAAATGAAATAAAGCAGGCACAGAATGACAACTACTGTATTATCTCATTTATTTGTGGACTCTAAAAACGTTAGATTCGTGGAAGCAGAGAGTAGAATGGTGGTTGCCAGGGTTTTGGGGGAGGGGTGGAGATGAGGAAAAGCTGATCAAGGGTAATAAGTTTCAGTTATTAGTTCTGGAGATTTAATATACAGACAGTAAATCTATACCATGACTATATGCACTATCTTATCTATCTTATGACTATAGTTAATAATACTGTCTTGTATATTTGAAATTTGCTGAAAGAGTAGTTCGTATGTGTTCTCTACCAAAAAAAAAAGTAGCTATGTGAGCTGATGCTTATGTTAATTAACTTGCTTCTGGTAATTATTTTACGATGTATACTTATATCAAGACATCACACTGTACAGCTTATACAATTTTTATTTGTCAATTATACTTCAATAAAACTAGAAAAAAAAATGAGGGCTAACATAATAAAATTTTCTAATCTGTTTTATATTCTCCAAAATGGAAATATTGTTGCCAGCCCATGGAATGTTGCTATCCCCTGTTTAATGTCCTTGGCATGATTTCATGTTGAAGAATAATGATTTATTTTAAAACCACTTAATAAACCACTGTTTCTTAAATTATACTTTAATACAATCCTAAGTCAGAGGTTCACTTTCTATTTCATATTGATCCATGTAATTGATCTGCTCCAATTAGTGTTTTCATCCAAGTTCTCATACAACTGTAATGCTATCAATCATAATTTCATCTACTGAAATTTTTTTAGTGTAGTTTTGACCAAATTAAAGCATATTTAGTAGTATGGTATAGACCATACTAATATAAATTTAGATCCAAAGAAATATTTGAACTGATGCTTTTTTCCAGTTTCACCATATTATCTAATTTTATTTTACAACAATGTGAGCAAGTTTTTTTGGGGAGCACCCAGTAACTCTGTCCTTTCTTTTCAATATGCAAGCCGAAATGTTTCCAGAACTTCATTTTTAATAATTACCAGTATTATAAAATTTATACTTTTCTTATACAGAAATCAACATTTGTAACAAATATTAAAATAATACAGTGCACATTTTTTATAACTGTTTTTATTTTTCGTTGTATTAAGAACTTTATCATATTTTCATCAGACCTTCATCAGATTCTCTTAAATCAATGTACAACTCAATCAAATGCCATATTCCTGGGAATGATGTAAGATAATCTCACTTTACAAGAAAAATATTTACTAATTTTGTATTCATTACTTTCATTAATTATATTTATTTTATATTAATTAATTTTGTATTTTGGTGCAGGTACAATTTTCACAAGCTACAAATTCAATATACAAATTTATAGTTTGGTTTATTATTCCATCACAGAATAGAATTATTATCTCACATCTCTAATGTGTCAGGTATTAAAATTTTAATCTAGGTAAATTCAGACTAAACTAAGACATATCAAATTTTTTCTTCATTTGAATCAGGGTTTCCTTAGTCATTTTAGGGCCCTCTTAAGTATGTTTGTAGGATTGTCTCTCAGCTCCCAGGCACATGTATGTAGCAGGCTGGTACAATTGGCTCATCCCTAGTTATCATCTGCCCATGTTAGTATCTGCTAACATCTATGTCTTTGAGCATTAGCATCTGTCTATCTCCTCAGTCTCTCCATGGTTGCCTATGTTCCCACCAGGTGTTCAGTCAGAGGTCTACACCCTCCTCCATTCATCCTACTTAGAATCCAAGGCTTCCTCAGGTTTCTAGCCTGCTCTGCGTTCCTCTGGAGAGAACAGAGCTCTATTATTAATAACATCAATAGTTGCATACAAATAACTACAATTTAAGTTAAATACACAAATGTGCATGTATTTCGTCATTGACAATTTGCATAAATATTCCCAGGATAGATTACAAGGAGAGAAACAATATTTTCTATGCATCTGTGATATTTTCAGTGTCTAAGCTATGCTACAGAGGAAAGCTGAAACTTTTGACGATATTAACTCTTTTACCACCTCCACTGACCATCCATAACAGTACTTGGGTGCCTTGTCTTGGCATTAATAAAAATGACAAGGAGAAGGAGAAAATAGAATTGGAATGCCCAGCTCTCTAGCACTAGGAATATTTCTTCACCAAAGACATAAAAGATAAAATTGATTTTAAAGAACTATAAATGGTGTTTTTCTCCACTTCACAAAGTACTGATTTTTCAGAATTTACCACATGTCTAAAAGATCATGATTTTAGGAATCTTTGTAGTTTCCTTTGGGAAAAAAATTTGATTTGCATAAATTTTTTTTATTGTTTCCTGAATATAACAATGACAAATCAAATTGTTTGGAAATCCCGTTCCTTTCCAGTCTTCTAAATTAAAAATATCATGAATTATTAAAAATAAATGAGGTAATCTGACTCTATCCTTTAAAATAAGCTGCATCCTTCCTTTGGCCCTTAAAGACCAGACATTTATAAGCTTTATTTTTATAAATTTTTCATATCAAGTGATTGTGGGAAATGCTTCTTATAGACTCTTTTATAAATGTTGAAAAATAACACCTATAATTTTTACAACCTCTCATTAATAGACTTCAAAGACTTTACAAATATGCAAGTCTCATTTATTTTTCAGTTTTCTGTGCTTTTTTGTAAAATACCCTCTAGGCACAAGTACAATCAAATGGCAGTAGTTCAAAATAGACAATTTGTTTAAAAAAAGTACCAGCAGCAAAAATAAAACCCTAACGAACCAAATACAAAATAACAATTATAATTTTGCCAGCCCAGGAAGGCATTCTGTTAAAATAACAACTACAATAAAATTTGCTTAGTTGGACAAATAGTACCTTGAGAGACCATGCAACATCTGAATAGCGACTATTAATATTTAAGGGCAGACGCACGTATGACCTTTAATACTTTCTCTGAGGGTCATCTCTGACTCTGTGGCTATTCTAAATAACTTTCTTATAAGGCATGTAATTCCAGGTGTTCTGAATCCCCTAAGAGATTCACATACGTCTGTCTGTGATCAAAAGAACACATCAATCTCAAAACACCAGGCCCTGTGTGTATTTGGAACCCTGGTTTATCTGAGCCATCATATCTTCCATTCTGCATGCAGGGTATATTCAGAGCAACTGCATATATGAACAAGTATAACACCTTCCACTTGCACAGTACCACAAAATTTAATTTCTCTTTATAATCAAGACTATAGACATAATTCAAAGACCAATTGGTAGGGCTCAGACCCACAATGAGTGTTTGGTTCTGTAATATATGACAGACACTAGATAGGACCTTGTTTTCTCTTCATTGATCTCTAACACAAAACCAGTATGTCTATAAAGACTTAGAGGTCTTAGTTTCATGTCTGCACTTTTAAAACAACTCATTAGCATCTTCGATGTTTTTCTTCTTGCCAACCTGTATCAGAAATGTGAAATGTTGCCCGTCAGGAAAAGTGGGAGACGCACAAAGACTAGACAAGGAAATGGATAGGAAGAAGGAATGCAGCATCAAAGCATTGTTACTGCGTAGCTCTGCTGTGCGGAGAGGTGGCCATGGCAACAAGGGAACTGAGATGATGAGAGAACAAACATGCTCTGAGAATGTGCGCTCCTTCGCCTCTCATCAGAGCATTTGATTGCTTCCAGAGTTGAGACAGCCAAGTTCTGTATAGTGTTTTCTTCCTCTAGGAAGCAAATGAAGGTTTTGGCAGGATCACAACTAAAAAAAAAAAAAATGCCCAGAAAGTAGGCAACAAAGTACAGTGCTTTGTACAAATAGCCTGCTGGACTTTTCTTGGATATTTTATTCACCTATTTAAAACTACCATCAAAATGAACATAAATGAACATATCTGGCAGCTAAGGGGTATCTCAGTTCATCTGAAGCAACGCCACTGGGAAGAGCAGGTGTCTCCATCCACATTAGCCTGTTTGCTGGAATGATTGGAAGCAGTCCTGCACAGCTGTTCTAGGGAATGGCAGACCCATTCCTTATTAATTACTTAGTCATCCTAACTGTCTCACTGGCTAGCCCCCTTCTCTGAAGTCCTCTGGAGAGGCAGATGAAAAATTTGGCACATTTCCTACAGAGAGAAAATTCAATTTGGGCAGCACTGACTTGGTTGAGGCCAATCTCTTTTCATAACAAAAGGAATGCTTTTACAGAGATAAATTCTGTTATGTCTTAGTGTTGATAGTGTTTCAGAAGTAAATGCGAAATACATACACATGCACAAATATGTATGTATCCCTTAAGAATGCTACAGAGACTGTATGGTCAAATAACATAATTACACATTTAAATTGTGCTGAGAATTTTGACATTACTTGTTTTCATACAGGTGATGAGTGAGCACATTCTTAACTCTCTGTCATCACTAGGATGTCATTTATTTTTGGTTAAGGGGATGATAATTTTCCCATATGTTGATGATTGATTATAATTATGTTCCCATTGTTGTGTTTATTATTTCAAAAATGTAATTTCTAGGTCGGCAAATATTATCATAAGTATATTCATGCTACAAGGAACACTTGCAAAGTGGAAAAGCATTGAGATTACAACTAAGTTATCAAAAAGTCATTTTTTGTTAGTTGATTTAGTAAACTTGCTAATTACCTTTGATTTTCTGTTTCTAAAATTTTGTACTTCTTACCAAGTCACTGTGCATCCTGCCTGCATTGTTTGTGAAAAGATACTCATCCCTGACTTTCGGATTCCAAAAACGGTGCAACATATTACTTAGATTCCTATTTGTTTATCTTCTTGTCTGTCCATATCACAATTTTTATTGTCTTTTTATATGATCTACTTTTTCATAACCCGTAATTTTTCTGGAAATATAGTTTGTGACAGACACTAAATGAGACACAGGGAAAAAATGAGCTCTAGGAAAGCCTGCATTCTTCAGAAGTTTCTGCCTCTGAGAGTGGATACCTGATGTCAGTTACACAGCCCTTACTTAATCACCTTTTAGGGGAGACTTTTCATTCCTCCTCAGATATAAGAGCTATGACCTGCAGGTGCTAGCCAAGTTTTCCATCCTGACTTTTTTTCTGTTCTGGTTTTAAGCATGATTACACAGTACTAGGTGTTTATGTAACATCATTCTTCTAAAACTCAAAGTGTTTCCCCATCCTTCACCTCTGGTATTGTCTGTGAAGTAATAACAGCTATGTATTCTTTCCGTGTCACAGATGGAGAAACTTAGAGACAAATAATAAAGTGATTTATCTGTTATTAGGTGACCATTGAGCTTTAATCCTTGTTCTGAATCCCATACTCTTCCTTCTATTAAGAAATTCCTTTTTTAAGAGAGCAAATAAAAGGGGCTGGAAAGAAAGCAGGGGCAGAGGAGTGGATGTGATGGGATAGATTGGACGATGATCTGATAGGCCTTCCTGATGCTTCCATGGATTTCTACCCAGATTTAATGGTAGAAATGGATGCTCTTAGTCTGAAACGATAACATATCTGTACTCATTATGAAGTCAATGCACCATTACCATTGTGAACCCACATGCTGGAACGTCAGAAAGCTTGCCTGTGCGTCCCTCTTTAAAAAATTGTTTGGAAGCTGAAATGCTGATTTCTTCCAGGGAAGAGACCTCAGTGAGAGGGAGAATTTCCACATCATATTGTTTTGTACTTATTAAATCTAGATCTCTGTTACTGTGCCTTCTATTTAAAGAAATCACTAGAATTTTTTTTTAATTGTGTTTCAGCTAGAGACTTTTTCCAGCTTCCCATAAAATCAATATCTGTTCTGAATCACTGAAGAGGATCTCAAAACCTGGATCTTGGTTCCCTAAATTTATTTGTCTTTTAGCTCCTATCTCCTAACCTTTAATTTTACTGAGGGATAGAAAAAAGTTCTATGAAAGTGGCAACTCAGTTTATGGGGCATGTTGAAGTTGTCTAATAAAACTCCATCTCTACCAGTGAAACTCTCCATATTCTCTAGCTCCTGGATTTCTCCTAGCCCTTTCAGCCTTCATCCCAAAATGCAGGGAAGAGGCTTTTTAAAGTAATGTTCTGAGGGAGGTCACTATTGGTAGTAGGGACTTACAAGTGTTCTACCTGGAATAATGTGAAGATATAGGCACAAGAGGACTTTCTAACGTGGATAAAAGAGTCACACAGGAGCAGAATAAAAATATGAAAGAAGAAGGGAAGGATACCAAGGGAACAGGGAAATCTGGATGCCCATGCAAGACAAACTCAGCAGTGCCTGAAAAGTGCTCTGCGGGCAACAGTAAAGACATTGTAGCCAATTCTCTACACTCAGAGTACATTCTCCTTGCTAACAGTTATACTGGTTCATGTCAGATCCTACCGCTGCTGTGGGGTGAATGTCAGGATTGCGTGTATATTTTATTAACATTAGATTTTTTTTTTTTAATTACCTGGTGTGGCAGGCAATAGGAATTTATGCCTCTGGTCTAATAGGTGAAATATCTGTCAGAAGCCATATAGAAGGTTTTTATTTATATGGGTTAATTTTTTAAGCCTAGATTGGATTTTTCAATGTTCATTTAATTTCAAGTTCTGTTTCTAACCAGAACCTCTCTTGATATTTATTGGCAAAAGCCACTACTCCATTAATAGGAGCCATAAAATTCTGCTCTTGTTATACTTTTGTTTTGCTTTGTTTTGTTTTGCAAATTCCTTTATAAATGTATTTTCCCAATGTTTACTGCCTGAGGAACAATCTGCGAAGGTGTAAATAGATTCACACTGTATGTTGACAGAGCTTGGTTTGTCAGCAGAAAATTAATAGGTGTTTTGTGTTTACTGCTAATACAATTGATCTGATGAAACTATTTAATTGATTTTTATTTATCACAAATTTTTGCCACATTATTAACACCTGGGACTTCTTTGCTTTTAATTAAAAAACACATGAATCTATAATAACTATCTGTGTGGAATACTGTTTAATATTGTATGGATTGTACTGAGGTATTATTTGTGTCTCCCTCGTGTCCACACCATGAAAATTTCTTTTCATACATTTTCATTTTTGGGTCACAGAATTCTACACATAAAATGCATAAGGTGACACATGGGCAGGATTAGGTTTATGAAGAGATGATACCAATGAAATTTTAGCGCATTCAAAATATTGTCCAAATTGTCCTTTACAACTTATTGGACATTACTCTTTGAGAGAAGAAAGCAATTCTGTCCAGAGTAAAAATTATGTAGTAAGCAAAGCTGGTGAAAATAATAGTTGGAAAAATTTTCAGTATTCTTTTTAGTGGACATTTTTAGCCTAGAGAGAATTTTAGTACTCACTGTCTACCACCTCTCTCCTAATTTATTTGAGGTTATTTCTTAGCTCTGCCTTTCTAGAAAAAGTTGACAGGGGCAGAACAACATAATAACTGAAATTATCTCTTCTCAATCCTTAAAGAAATATTAGCAGTGTGGTCCTTTTTTTTCCAGTGGCTGATACTATTTGGTAGAGATTTATCTAAAGATGATGATATTTTTCTCTGACTGTCCATGTGACTTTAAAAATTATTCAATTCTTCAACAGTCTATAATAATGAGTTTTTCTAGAGCTCTCAAGCAACTTCTGATTAAAGACAATTAAGAACACTTTTAGTCTTCTATTTCCATGAAGTCTACAGGATGATCTTAAACAAAGGCTAAAAAGAGAACATATATTACAAGAGGACTTACACAACTCAGTAGATTAAGAATTAAAAAATACAGTTCCTTGGACATAGAGTGTGGACTGATGGATATTAGAGACTTGGAAGGGTGGAGGGGTTAGAAGGGGGCAGATGATGACAAATTATTTAATGGGTACAATGTACATTATTTGGGTGATGAATACCCTAAAATCCCAGAATTCACCATTATGCACTATATCCATGTTACAAAATTGCACTTAAAATTTATTCAAAGAAATATTTTTTAAAAATAATTCTATTTTAAAAGAATTAACAGTTGACATAATCTTTCATTAAAAAATGTTCAAATAGTTGATAAAAACATTTAAGGAAGAGAATATGAGAAGAAGCCTGTATCCACAGGAGTAAAAGTTTCCGGTAATTTTTGCTTCTATAAAAGGCCAAATGAACACTGACCAATAGAAGGTATGTGGTAAAAGCAGAATATTCATCTAGAAAGTGGGCTGTGCATCTGAACATTCAAATGCTCTTCATGGTTATATTTGTAATTAGAGCAATTAGATTGGAATAAATAAGTCCAGTGGATTGGTAAAATGCATAGAGAATATTTGTTTTTGCAAAATGACAAAATTCTTGAAGCCTTAAATTTAAGAGCTAAGACATCTTACAATATACAAAAATATGTAAATTTTCCACAGTCAAAACACATTCTTAAATTTATGGTTTATTTTCCATATATATTAACTAAAGATTGTTCAGATTAATGTCATGACTTGACTCATAATGCAAACTTTTCATAAAAACCTACTTATTTTACATAACCTGCACATTTGTAAAAATGTAGTTAATATATGTTTTCTGATTATATTTTCAAATGAAATAGGAGAAAATTGCTGTGTATATATGTATCTCTTTTACTAAGACAGCATTAGTTAACCACAAACCTGACATTGTCAAAACAGAATTTACGTTTTACAAGATTAAAGTTTAGCAAGATTCTGCATACTGAATAATAAAGTATATCAAAATTCTCTTCAATATAAATACTATACTTTATTCTTGCTAGTAAAGTATCTTATTTAAATTATTGAAGGTACAGATAAAAATGGTATTGTTTTTATTTAATTAATGAAATACAGCCATCTAATTTTAGTATCAAAAATTATATTCAAGTTTATTTAGAGACTTAACCTTATTTAATTATGAGGAAAAGAGGTGGGAAAAAGGAAGAGTATGTATTTCCCATAACAACAGCTCCAATATATTATATATTTGTTAAAATTTTCTAAGCTATTAGTTTAAATGAAACAATTACAAAGAAAATATCTGCATAAATGTGTGGTGATATTTGGATTAAAGAAAATATTCAAAGATAACTAAAATGTGGAAAACTTCACTGAGAACAAGGAGGTGGTGTTCAAGGACTCCTGTGAGTCTGAGATTTTACCCTACTTGGAATCTCAAAAGCCAGCCTTCCATAGTTTCATGGCAGAGAACATGAGACTCCTGGGTCAGAGACAAAGGGGTTTATTACTCACAGCAATAGCAGCAGCCAAAATATCAGCTATTCCTACAGTGATCTCTCAAAGCTCAATTTCCACAGAGTGACACAAAGAGGGCCAGGTGATACCTGCACATACAGTGGATTGCATTAAAGGAAAGAGACTCTTATTTTAATGAACATAAGTCTTTTTTTTTTTTTTGAGACAGAGTCTCACTGTGTTGCCCTGGCTAGAGTGCCGTGGCATCATCCCAGCTCACAGCAACCTCAAATTCCTGGGCTCAAGCAATCCTTCTGCCTCAGCCTCCCGAGTAGCTGGGACTACAGGCATGCGCCACCATGCCTGGCTAATTTTTACTATATATTTTTAGTTGTCTGATTAATTTCTTTCCATTTTTAGTAGAGACGGGGTCTCGCTCTTGCTCAGGCTGGTTTCAAACTCCTGAGCTCAAACAATCCACCCGCCTCGGCCTCCTAGAGAGCTAGGATTACAGGCGTGAGCCACCGCGCCCGGCCGTAAGTCTTTTTATAATGGGAAATAAGCATATCTTGTGTCTTCTCCAGAGGGAGACATTATCTCTTCTAGGACTGTAAGCAAACCTGCCTTTTACTCTGGAGGTAAACACTGTCTCTATCTTCCTACTTGTTTGCAATGCACATATTTGAAAGAATAGTCTACGGAAAAGGACAATCAGTGTCTTACTCATAAGACATGCGAAAAAGCAAGAGACACATAGAGAAATGATCCTATCAGTTACTTACCACTTGTTTCTAAACGACTTGGCTTCTAGTGACATTTACCTTGAGTACACCACTCTGTCAGCTACTCTGGTTATTCTAATAAACGTGGGCCAAATTTTTAATCTGTCATTTAGAATTTGTTATAAGTGGAACCTATATCAGTCAGGGGGCTCAGTTTGACAGTTTTTCCTGTATGGTTTCTTGGCTTATTAGTTAGCCTTTGGATTCCTAGTTCAGTTCAAATAATTACATCTAGGCCTTGCTTTTGAAGGAACCATTCGAGGGTATCCACGTCACCAGCCCGGTTGAGTTCATCTGTGCCCTGAAATGACTGAGCAACTGCAAGAGGAATGGAGGACGGAAAAGATATCCAGGTACTTTGCATGGGAGGTGCCGAAATTGGGGCTACCCTCTGCTGTTTGTGAGAGATTTCTCAGTTAAGAGAATTGGCAATCAAATTTTGGCCTTAGCTGTTTGGCAGGGAATGACAGACCCAACAGTCAGCTAAATTTAACATGCTTGCAATAGTTTGAGAAAGCCATACTAGGCATTTCCTTTGTGAGACTAACTCTAGGGAGCAATTCTGAAAGATGAATTTCATTAATATTCTTCCCTCCCTTCACATGGGGCAGGGTCTTGTTGCTTCTTCACTGCCACAAAATGGGTGTGTCCTATTCCAGTAACTGTAACTTCACTTCTTTTACAATCATCCCCTGCTTACATCTTTTGACTGGAAGGGTCAGGTATAAAAGAGATAAAGGAACTTTTATAAAAATTATGGATACCCAATATTTCCTACACTTCGGCCTATGCAGTCCACTGTAGGGAGGACTCAATGCTCAATGAACAGTGAAAGAAGCTGAGTGGTCATTATCCTTATGCACAAGGACCATGTCAATCTAACAAGAGAATCCAGGTGGTTGAACCAGAATTAAGCTTGAATCCTCCAGGCGCCTTTTTGAAGAGTGTATGAAAAGGTTAACCTAAGGTTGCCATTAAGGGAAAGAAAAAACATCATACCAGGAATCATCAGGGCTCTCATTTTAAAAATAAGCCTATATAATTCCCCCACCTCACTCATCCTAATCGAATCTCAGGGAGTGGCTAGGAGATAATACCTTCCTAGGAACAACCACATTTAGTGACCAAACTGCCTTACAAACTGTCTATAAGGTATATAGACCAGAAAGAGTTTAGGAAGGCAGAGTAATCTTTTCGAGTTGATTTTTTAACCAGGTGGTTCCAACACTCAGCAATACCATCTGTCTGTGTATTGCAAGGAGGCGCGAGAGCTTCGTCTAATACCTCAACTATCAATATGGGATTGAGGAATATTTGCAACAGAGGGGCATCATTGTTAGAAGCCAAATTGCCTGGAAAGCTGAAGGGCTGAAGACACGACACAGAGTAGTTTCAAGGTGAGTTATAAATGGGGTGAAGACGACTCCTGTACATTGCCCCTATGTTGTTTACTCCTTCAGAGAAGGCATGACCAGTTAGTGCCAAACTCAATTTCTTAAACATCTAATTCCTTTAACAATAGCCCCAATAAGCGTATTTTAGCCATCTATTTAGGCTTCCTGCCTTGCTATCCCATGAAAATTCACCCAACGTTTGCTAATCATAGATAAGACAAACCTTATAGCTATAAAAAACCTATGATGGTTAATTTTGTATGTCAACCTGACTGGGCCACTAAATGCCCCCAATATTTGGTCAAATATTATTCTGGGTGTTTCTGCAAGCAGATTGCTCACCCTAATGTGAGCGGACCTCATCCAGTCAGTTGAAGGAAGACCCTAAGAGAATAAAAAGTCTGACCCTCCCCTAATTAAGAAAAAATTCTCCAACGGATTGTGTTTTGACTGAAACTGCACCATCTGCTTTTCTGGGTTTCAAGCCTGCCAACTCACACTGCTGAGCTAGGAGCTGAATCTAGGTTTCCTAGCTCAGCCGAGTTTAACCAATAATTTGGTTACACAATGAATTTTACAAATATTTCTTATATCAAAGGCTTTGAGTCAGTCTCATTGAGTTGAGGTATTCAATCCTAGAAGTCAGAAAAAATAAACTAAATACACTTTTAGGCTGAATCTATTCTAAACATATGAAAGGAAAATTTACACTAAAGAAATTGAATTATTTAAGCAAATTATTTGGCCTGAAATTTCCATAAATTTAACAATTTACTTGGGTCATACAAGCAAAAACTTTATTAATTGATATATTATTGCCTCCAAAAAACTTGTCAATCCTAACTTTTCAAAACAGTCTTTGTTCTCTAATTCCCAGCTAGAGAATATATTTGACTACAGTTCAGTTTGTCTTGTTTGTGTCTAGGACATGATTTGTGAGCAGAAACCTGACCCTAATGGAGCTTTCAGAAAGCTTGTAATGTACAATAATGGCAAAAATTCATTTATTAAAAATTCTTTTAATAAATGGAACTCCATATACTTAAATTACTTACAATAAATGTCTATTATTCTCCCATATATGGCATGATGAAATTTTATGTAAAAGAAGAAATGAAAATGAAACCCACCATATATTCTCATTTCTATTCTGTATTTGTTTAACCTTTCCATTTCTATTAAGTGTCCCCCTGCATTGTCATTTTAATAATTAAAACACAATTCTAAGACTCAGGTATTAGACTTAGAAACATAAAACATTATTGCAAAGACTCTTTGTTAATTTAATTTGAAATTATCTAAATTTTTATTCTGTTGCTATCTTCTGGCAGCAGGAAAAGAGACTCACCTATTTGAATCACAGACGTTTTGAATATTTCACAAATGGAGCTTGGGTTATCACTGTGCATATAGTTGAACCATTCTTTCAGCATGAACTTGAAGTAGGAATATGGGTTTGAGGTCAAAAGGGGCTGAATTAAATCTAACTCCAGTGTTTTCAGTGTTTATTATCTGTGTGGCTATATTAGTCCTTTAGGGCTGCCATAACAAAATCCTAGTAGATTGGCCTGGATGGCCATCTACTCACTGTGTCTTCAAATGGCCTTTCCTCTGTGTTTGCTGCACACCTCTGGCATCTCTTTCTCTTCTTATAAGGATGCCAGTCCTATCAGATTAGAACCCTACCCTTATCACCTCATTTAATGTTAATTATTTTCTTATAAACCCTGTTTCCAGATGCAGTCATATGGGGGTTAAAGCTTCAACATATAAATTTGGGGAGGACACAATGCAGTCTATTTACAGTGGCCTTATGCAAATAATTTACCTGTAAGCCTGTTTCCCTGTGTGCAAAATGAAGATGCTAAAATTACCTTGAAGAACTATTCTGATTATTAAATGAGATACTATCAAGTTCCCAATATAGTATTAATGCATAATAAACTATATATATACATATAATGAACTGTTATTCTAATTGTAAATTTGCCACCCACACCCCTGATTTTCTGTCTCCCATTGGTTGTTGCATAGGTATCAAAGAAGAAAGAGTAGGTTGCATCAACCAAAAATTAATCACAGCATTACCTTTAAAGTCAATAAAACTCTTAGATATTAACCAAGATCAGTTTAGTTGTGGGTTAGGTCCCTTCTTTGATTGTCTATATTTTGCCTAAGTGTTCATGCTCTTGAAAGATGGAAATGTTATGCAGGATATCCTTTGCAAATAGCTGTGATAGGAGTAATCCCAGAAGGAAGAATAACAGTTTGATGTAATTTATTTTGGCTTAAATCACCAAGTAGTGATTCTAGCCTCAATATATAGATAAGCCAAACAAGGTACATGTAAGTTAACTGAATTGTATAAAATTGCACAATTTGTAGCAACGATGAGACTACCACTTAGGTTTCTTAACTCCTATCCAATATATTTTTTTAGTTATTTTAATTGTTCACCTTGCTTACTGGTTAAGTGACTTTGGGTCTCTAAGCCTATGGTTTGTTTTCATTTGTAAAATAGTGAAAATTATAGGGTTTTATCCACAGAACTTTAATGAGGATTAAATGATTTTTTTTTTCTTGGAAAGCACTGAGAAGAGTGCCCAACACATTGTAATGATCAATAAAATTAATTTTTTATGATAATTTCTAACAGTACAATTAAGCTACCATTATCTCCCGGTCAATTTTTTTCTCTAGAGGTGCAATTTTTCACATTTAATTCCTTGAGATAATTAATTGCTGCTTTCCTCAGCCTTACTTTCAAAACTCTCCAGAACATGGCCTTATTTTACTCACTTGGTATGAGTTTATACTATACACCAACTTGAACCCCGACTCCAGTCCTCCTCTGGTCACCAGTGTTACCACTGATTTTGTGTAATTCTTACTCTTAGAAACAACCTTCTCTGGCAGTGTTCCATCAAATACTGATCATTTCTAAAAGTGAATATCTAGTTTACTTTCTCATTATTCCCTTCAATCATTGCTATACATATAATTTCTCTCTCTTTTTTTGAACTAATTCTATTCTGCTTATATTTTAGTTCACTTTAATTGGACTTTAGACAAATCATTCATCCTATATTCTCAAAGAGAAATAGAGTCTCACTAAGACTTTAAACATATCTGTTTGAAAAATATTGGCTGGGGGTAAGAGTCTGGGATTGAATGACGTTCCAGCTAATGGAAGTACCATTTACAACCAGATGTAATTTTTCTTTGTGCCAGGACATTTTGACCATAGGGGACACAAATTATTAATAGAAGGAGTATGGTTTATATCATTGCAGGGAAGCTTCAGGGTTTAGAATTCCTCAGCTTAAATACTTTGTTAGTCACTTAGAACTAGGAGGTACCAGATATGGTTTTTATCTTAAAAATATGTAACCAATGATGTGTGATTTAAGACACAGTGGGATTTATGATTCAAGGGAGATGAAATACAGTGAGTATACAGATGAGATTTACATTGATTCGAGTAATGATAGTTGAGGAGGATATAGCATTTAAGCTAAAAATTAAAGAATGGATAGTAATTTTATATAGAGAGATATGGGAAAGGGGGGAGGTGTTGGGAGAGTGCAAGGGTATTCCAGAAATAGCTTTATCAAAGGAACAAAGGATGGGTATTGTGGGCCTGAAGCACATAATTTATGTACATTTAAGTAATAAAAATTAGATATAAAAGTAAATACTAATTTAGATTGAAGGATGAAATCCCAGCAAATTACTGGAAGCTTGGACATTCAAGATTCTTCCTTCTGAGATATCTTTAGGCAATTTCTCAAAAATGCTTGCATAGTAATGTTTCCTGATTGCAACTTGACTTTTCAGGCCTTCACTCAGAACTCTCTAAATTCCTAGCAACTTCTAACATTCAAGGGCCTGTGCAAGTAAGTGTCCCTGGCATATCAAGTTCATCACACTCATGGTAAGTCTGTGATTGGGAAAGGTAAGATTATAAGTGTAGAGGAGGAGGGAAGAGGGAGAGGAGGTGTTGGGAGAGTGGGGTTATAAAAGATCAAATTGAAATAGGGAAAAATGAGGTCAATCATGCGATACCTTAAAAGCCATTTAAGCTCCTTTGGCTTTATTCATTGAAGGAATCTACAAGGAGTTTGGAGAAGTAATTTTTGTAATTCAGGACTTATTTTCTTAGAAAGCACATACAAAATGATTTGCAGAGATACATCATTTTTCCTAGAGTTAAAGTGGAATATGCATTCATATAGGAATTGATTTGACCTTTATTCCAATCTAATGTGTGCTATATATAGGGAGATGACTTATGACGGGTTTTCAAAGGCTACCTTCAGTGCTCATAAAAATATATTTTTCATTTTCATGCCCTTAAAAACCCAAATTTATTCATCAAAAATAAATTTGATAGCTTTTTATTATTTCCTTATCTTTTTAAAGAAGTGTTTTTATTTTTATGACATATTTACAAAAATAATGGGATAGGCAAGGAAATTTCATGATATGTCACTTTGATGGGGACAATTGCTTTCACACTAAGCTGCTAAGGCAGACAGAGTAACGAAAGATGAAAAATTGATAAGATTGGTTTTCTTAATTAGGAATAAGAGTACAATTGAGATTTGGGGCAAATAAAAATTAGAGAGAAAGCTCAGCAAGCTGCATTTTGTCTTTTCCTTCTCCTGTTGGATTCCCCATTTGTGGTGTAGAGAGCAATGGTTATAACCCCTATGGGATGACTCTAAAAACGCTTATATAGCTTGGAAGTTATTCTTCCACGTGTCCACTAGGAGGGGAACTGTATCAGGGTAGAGCTGGCATCTGTCAGGTGAGGATTAGGCATGTGTGCTCTGTGTTCACATGCTCTACAAATCTAGTACCCTTCTACACAAGGAGCCTGGGGTGTTCTGACAAATATACTGGTTTCCTGTTTCCACAGTAACTATCTGCTTTGAACCACTTTGTTGGATGGCAAATAGGCACCCAACTTACCCCATCTACCTCAGTTCCTCCTAGGGGCCATAGCTTGCCCTTGAGTTCAGGCAGATCTCTGCTTCTCCTAGATGAAGCTTCCCTAGCACCTAATTTTATTTGCCCTGATTCTTAAAGTGTTGTCTTCATACTCTATATCTGAGTGACCAAGAGAATTTATTAAAATGCAGATTGTCTGGGCTCTGAGTCCAGAATGGGGTCTAGGAATCTGCCCTTTTCACAAGCTCCTGAAATGGTTCTTATGTACCTTGAATTTGAAAGACTCTATTCATGACTAAAATGTAAAACTGAGTCAGAAAATTCTCATAATAGCTCACCAGTATTCAGCAATGGGGTACACCACTTTGAGTTTGTATGACTCATTTTACTTACCTGTAAGAAGAGATAGGCTTATTCAATGATCACTATGAATCTAATGTGAATACCCTATATGCTGAGTTAGGTTAGGCTGCAGTACACCCTTTCCCTTTCACCACTTCTCTATTTCCCTTTCTATACTGCTCCCTAGCCCAGTAGTTCTCAAAAGGTAGCCCTGGGACTGGCAACGTCATTATTATCTGTGAACTTGTTAGTAATGCAAATTCTTAGCCTCCGCACCCCAAGTTCTGTTGAGCCAGGAACTCTGGAGTACAGCACAGTCTTCCAGATGATCCAGATGCGTGCTGAAGTTGGAGAACCACTTATCTCTTCAATTTCTTTCCTTCCCATCTCAGTTACCTTCTCATAAGAAATAATGAAATATGTTCAATTAAGTCACACTGAGTTTGTTACAGACATTTGTATTTCAGTGCAAAATTTTGGTAAATGAGTAAATGCTAAACCCATATAAATTAAGTAGTATTGGAAAAATTTATGTTATTATAGCTCCTTGAAGGGAAGTATTTTAATGAGAAGATTGGTTAAGTGTGTCGTCAAACAGTTACACATTTGATACTTGATCTACACCTGAAGGTATCCCATTTTCAAAATCTATTCCTATATAGTAGATCCACCAGAACACACCTGTCCTACATCATCCCTCCTAGGTCTCTTCTCTTAGGGTAAAATCTAATGGATAAACTAATCCATGTTGATGTACAATTATTTTACCCACCATAACTATCATATGGTCTCACTGGGGGCTTCTGGAGATGACTCCTTAATCTTACATGTTGGAAAAATTTAGGTATCATGGTAGATTGATGAGGTAGAAAGAGAGATTTCATGAAGATTGCTCTACCTTCTCATGACTCTATAACCTATTTTTTTTCCTTCAAAGATAAGTTTAGATTTGTACCTGTACTAAGAGGAAAGCTGATTGTTGTTTTACCTTATTTAAAAGACAGTAAAGAAATACTAAATTTACTCTGAAATTTATAGGAATGCATATTTCAGCTCAATACAAGAAAACTTTTCTAAGAACTAAAGCTGTCTCTCCACAAAACTCAAGTAGCATAACATAGGTATTAAGAGCACATACTTTGGAAGCAAATGGATCTGAGTTCATATTTTGTTTTTTTTTATTTTTTATTTTTTTGAGACAGAGTCTCACTCTTTTTGCCCGGGCTAGAGTGAGTGCCGTGGCGTCAGCCTAGCTCACAGCAACCTCAAACTCCTGGGCTCAAGTGATCCTTCTGCCTCAGCCTCCCAAGTAGCTGGGATTACAGGCTTGCACCACCATGCCCGGCTAATTTTTTCTATATATTTTCAGTTGTCTGATTAATTTCTTTCTATTTTTAGTAGAGACGGGGTCTCGCTCTTGCTCAGGCTGGTTACGAACTCCTGAGCTCAAATAATCCTCCCGCCTCGGCCTCCCAGAGTGCTAGGATTACAGGCGTGACTGAGTTCATATTTCGTAACACCTCTTATTAGTTGTTTGACCTTGAACAAAATAGCAAATGCTCTAAACTTCAGTTTTCTCAAAAAAAATGACAATAGTGTCTTCTTCATGAGGTTATTGTGATGATTAAACGGGATAATTGTGAGGTACTTAGCACAGTACCCAGCACAAATGAGCACTTAGTAAACAGTAGCTATTATTTTTCAGCAAAGGCTGAATCACCACCTTGCAGAGATGCTATAGAAAGTGGGATGAAATAACTGCTAATGTCTATTTCAAATCTACGAATCTTAGACCCTAAAATCTCACCCAAAGAAATTTTAAGATATATTTTGGCTAGCTTATTTTTTAAGAATCTGTAAAACAAATCCTAAATACTCTCTTCAATGATAACTTGTTTTCCACTGTGAAAGTCTTCCACATTTATACTACACTTTCTTTGATGATATCTTCATCTCTCACAGTAAAAATCAGCTACATGCATCCACAGTCACACAAAATTTATCTGCATCACTTATGTGGAATCCCATGAAGCTTATGGAACACTGCCTGGGCTGGCCTCAAAGGCTAGATGGTCTCTGAAAAAGAATGGCATTTTTTCTCCTAGTTTGTTTCAATATAGTTTTCAGAGTATTGCTTTCTACTTCCCTGAGTTAGGAAATGGATAAAAGTTTTTATCAACCTGACAAGTTATTTTCTGCCATTATTCAAGGCATTTGACATTTGGAGGGTTTTGCTGTGTACGTTCTTTGACAGAGTTTGAAAACATCCAGTAAGAATCAGCAATGTTCTGAAAACTCTTAAAGAAGAGCTTTTCTCTGCCGTCCTCAGAAAATGAGATTTTAAATGTAAAATAAAAGAATAAAAGTCTTTTTAAAAAGTGGGAAAAACATCTTCCTTTTATCTCATAAACAAAGGATGCACTTTCCAAACGAAACCAAATCTGAAACTGTAATACAAATTTAAACTATTTCAGTAGTTTTGATTATAAATTTCATATCTTGATTATCATTCCTGTGGAGTTTTTTGCAAAACTGGTGTTGAAATAAAAGCAGAAATGCAACTTCAAAAGGTGAATCCTTTGTATTTATCACTTGTTACAATCCTTCTTGATTTAATTCCTGGCCAAATAGATGTATCATTAATAATTTATTTATGTTTATAAATGTGACTGCATTTGCTTTCACACTGGGTGAGCACTCTTTGGGAACCTAGACTGCCAATAGAGTGGATTTCAGCCAGAGATTTATGGAGTCAATGATCCTGGGTCCACAGCAACAGTCTAATTAATGAATCAGGCAGGGGTTAGTGGGCATTCAGTCAGTGTCAGTGATTTTGGAGGCAATACATTTATGAGAATCAATAATCATAACTCAGGCTGGGACTCTGGTTTGAAATCTGCGTAGTTTGTTTATTATCAACCCACTCTGGTAAGGAAAATAGAGCTACTGCATGCTCTGGTTCATGTAATTATGTATCGGTATTAGAAATTCCTTTCTACATGCAGATTTACATAAAATTCCAGGTACTATGGAGTCAGGCGGAAAAATAACTTGAACTTAAAATGAGAAAGCTTGGGCCGAAATACTCTTCTTCCACTTATTAGCTGTATGATTTTAGACAACACTCTAAGATTAATAGCTATGACTTATATTGGACTTACTTTGTAGCAGTGACTCTTATAAGATTGTTATACGTAGTATTTTTATGATGCTTTCATTGTACGAATTTTACAGAAAATGGGAGCAAAACACATAGAATTGAAGTAACTTATCCGAGGTCACATAGCTTGTGTGAAAGGCAGCTGAGATTCAAATCATGACAATCAGGTTCCAAAGTTCATGTTCTTAACAATCACATATATTGTTTTAACTTTCTCATTTGCATATTACACAAACAGGATAATAACACTTCTGATACCAACAGCCTATGATTATTATTAGTCACAAATATAATAATGTGATGATTCCTAATGTGTAATAATATTACTATATAATAATATTAACTCGTATTAAACATAAAGTAACATATAATTATGTAAAAGATGGAAAATAAATAGCTATTTGTTGTCATTAACATCAGGTGTTCCAAATATAATTATTCTATCATCTCTGAAAGTTAGGATTTATATATAGCATTAATCCCATTTTACAGATGAGGGAAATAAAATTCAAAGAGGTAAATTCATTTGCCAAATATTCTATAGTTAGGAAGTGGTAGGGCTGAGATTCACCATACATCTTCCTGACTCTAAAATTCAAATTATTTTTTTCTATCATACTGATTTTAATAATCATAAATAACATTTTAGCCTTTAGAAGTTTAAATTCTAAAATTATCCTTTAGAACTTTTACTTGTTGAATGTGCATATGGTTTTGGAAAAAATATATGGTAAATGTCTAAAATATATTGATATAATTAGGAGTAATGGAAACATCCTTTTTCTCTCTCTATAGTGTCTGAAATCTCTTCAGAAATAATAGATTGATTTCCAATTTATAACATTCTAAAATATATAGCTTAATTCAACTGAAAGCTCAAATTAGTTTTTTGGCAATTATTAAAAATAATATAATGTACACATGAAATGTCCTCTCCATAAAGTAAATAATTGATTTCTGCAATTATGTATAAATAATGGTTGGATTACAAAACCTTTATCAGTTACATTAAGTCATCTTGGAAGAATCTTTAACATTGTTGATGATCCATGCACAAGACAGGACTCTCTTGGTAACTGCAAATATGTGTGTAGGTAAAAACTCTAGTATGTTATAGGCAGAGAGAAAAAAATCCAGATTTTCTATAGAATCAAAATCCAACATAACATCTTAAATCAATTGAAATCTGGTTCTTCATGGGGCCATAGTTTCAAACGATGTTGAAAGAGTTAGAGGTAATGGATATTTGATATGCATATATTGCAGCAATTATATTTTCATAAGGTCAATTGGAGTCATACAGCTAGTTTAACATAGGATGGCTCTTTTAATACCATTGAATATCCCACTTGACTCAAAAGTCCTCAAATCAAATCTTAAATCAGATGACCATTTAATAACACAGATATCTAAGGCTGAAGGGTCATGAGAATCTGCTCTATTTTACTTACCAGATTAATGATAACAAACTGGGACTTTGATTGAAGTAGAAATAATAGGATAAGACCAGCCAAGGTAGACAAAACCAACAGTTATATATATTTATGTATATAACATATAAAGACATGGCAGTAGCTGTCAATTAAATCTAGGAACATCAAGGTGGGGCATATTAAAGTAAGTTTAAAATGACATTAGAACCTAGATGTAAAAATAGCCCAGGACTTACCATTTTTTTCTCATTAGGTTTCTGAAGGAAAAACATGCCCAGAAAAAGGAAAATTACCATTTTACTATGAGTGAACTTTTGCCTTGAATCATCTGTAATTCTCTAAGGGACTAGCCAGAGAGAATGAAGAAGATTACTAAACAAAGTAAGTCCAAATAGTCCAAACCAAAGTAGACCGAAAGATCCCGAAAGTGATTTCAAACTCCAGTTTGAAATAGTGCCAAATCATATGTACCTGCTTCAAGAACATGAAGAAAAAGTAAGTTTCCCCCATGTCAGAGGCGGAGATGCACTAAATTCCCTGCCTTACATCTTTTTCAAGTGTCTCCTGAAGGGCTTCCCTTACTTTTGTGGAAGATGACAGAATTTGAAGAAAGACGTCACCCTGAACTCTAATCCGTTTAAAATACCTTCCCTTTGAACTTTAGCTCATTACAATATCCTCAGCTTGAAAAGATTGGATTAAAACCCTTCTCCTTGGGGATGAAGTTGGAACTGAGTTGTATTATAGAAGTAGGGAGCAGACAAGCACCTTGACTTTCTCCTAAATAGCAACATACCCCTGACTTTTCCATATACCTTTTATTTAAACACTGAGGATTAATAGCAAACACTATAATCAACCAAGAGGTGAAAATTTCCTTTGTGGAAGATGATCACAGATATCGGAGCATTCCTGCCCACAACTTCCCTTAGCCTTGCACTGCAATTCTTTCTTAGATCAATAAATCAGGAACTGTATTTCTTTGAGATCCCTTTGATTTTACTTCTAGAGTATTCAAAATAGTTCAGCAAAGTGCACTAGGTTTATTCAAAATTTGCCTTAAACACAAAACAAGAAAGCCATTCTGAATCTCACTTTGAAAGTTTCTGTTACCCAACTAAACTTGCAAAACAAGGTTTTCTAGTGTACACCAGGTGACATCTAGCTTGAAAACACCATCATGCAAATTACGTAAATACAGCAGCAGTATGCTAATGCCTTCTAACAGATAATGACAGATAACCTTCTGCAGGTAATTTATTGTTTCCAAAGAAAATTTAAAGTATCTGCTATGGTTTGAATGTGTCCCCCAAAGCTCATGTATTGAAAACTTGATCTCTAATGCAGCAGTGTAAGAAGGTGGGGCCTAGGGGGAGGTGTTTGGGTCATGGGAGTGCCCTCATGAATAGATTAATGCCATTATCACAGGAGTAGGGAGTAGGTTCCTCATAGAAACATGAGTTTGGCCCCCTCTTGCTCTTGTGCCCCGTCTTTGCCCTTGCACCATGTTATGGCACAGCAAGAAGGCCTTGGCAGATGCAGGCCCCTTGATCTTAGACTTCCCATTGTACAGAATCATGAGCCAATTAATTTCTGTTCACTATAAATTACCCCGACTGTGGTATTCTGTTACAGCAGCACAAAATAGACTAAGACAGTCCCAATTTGAAACTTCTCCCTTTGTTTTTTTCCCAGAAAAGATGAAGTTTGAAACATGCTCTTCCTCCATTACTTCTTCTATCTAGTCCCAGCCAGATGGTTTTTACCTGCAGCAGCAGCCTGAATCATCTGTCACTGAAACAGGTGGAACTCCTTCCGTGCTTCTGAAGCTGTGAGCCACCACCAAAATGTTAATGGATTTAGTATTTCTAAAGATTTACTTGGTCAATAAAGCCAATAAGATATCTGAACACCAACTCTACATCAACAAAATTTGGAAAACAGAAGTATTACCAGGTTATTATAGCAGTTTAAACTGAAGGTTCCAATTTCACTACGCAATATTATTTCTCAATCAAAAGTAATGTTCTCAAAACTCTAAGATATAGTTCTATATTGATTTTCTTGCCATAACCCATAGCAAAGATTTAACATTATGGATAAAAGGGATTAGAAAGAAAAGGAAAACAAAATTATAGAGAAGAAATTTTTTTTTTGGTTTTGTTTTCTAGTTTGTATTAATTGATGCCAGTGGTCCACAAACGATGACTGGTTACTTTAAGTTTCAATCAGTTATGACAATATGATTCTCATATTTTGGAGGAAACAGCTTTCATTTAAAATGACTTCATCGGAAACTGGAAACTAAAACAGCTCTGGATATTTGGGTATTGAGATATTTGCACTGTCAGCCCCTAGACTTTGCCTCTTCCTTTCAATTTTCTCCCCCACCCCCCACCCCAACCTTGGCAATTTGAGTAGGCTTTTCACTATGAAGAAGCTGAGCACAGCCCTGGTGTCAGAATACCTTATATTCTCACAGTGTATGAACTGAGACAAATTATGAAAACTCTCTTAACTCCTGTTCACCCATCCATTAAAAGGGCATAATAACAGCATTGTACCTCATATGGCAATCTTAAGGACTAAATGAGATAATGGAAGCAAAGTGCTTAGTGCAGTGCCTGGCACACAATGGGTAAAGGGTATGTTTTCAACAGGCTGCCCTCCAAACACATTTCCTGACCTTGAGAGTCCCCTGCTGTTCTCTGTTGTGCTGCTTCATCTTCAGCAGAAGGTGATGGGGCCCTGGGGCAGGGGGGATGGCACAGATGACAAAAAGTGGAAGAAAGAGTGAATTTAGGATTTATGAAGATACCAAATATGTAGCACCATAAAGGGGCATCCACAAGAGCTAGTTCCTAGGTTTGTACATTATGCAGCAATTTCCTTTTATTGAAGGTTCACACACTTTTCTGTGGCACACCAAGGTCTGCCGTTTCATTACGCACCGTCCTGGTAATCTTTGCACTTCTCTATGCTTTGTTTACTCCAATAAAGTTAGAAGCTATTTGAAATAAGGATCCTAGTATTTTTTAATTCTTTTATAATTTGTACCTTTGCTATGTAATATAGTATAGAACACTTAATGTTCATTTTCTTGTTGGTTAACTAATAAAGAAATCAGATATGATTGTGTTGTGACTCTGTGAACTATGAAGTGTTAGGTAAAATCTTGTAGGGAGAGGCCAGACAGAAAAATATGACATGAAAAAGGGTGAATTAAATGAAAGATGTATAATTATGGATGTAGAATAACACTGACATTATAATCCTCTTTTTTCATACTTTCAACCTAGTTTGGGGTTCTTTTGATATCTTCATAGTGTCGTAATTTTACCTAAATTAAAATATCAAGAAACAATTGGACATAGATTGTTTATGAATATACCGAGTTAAAAAGAATAACAATTATATTTCAATGTCTTAATCACAGATAAGGCAAACACTGAAATCTATTGTCATTTAAGGAAATATTTGTGGTTTCTGTATCTATTATATTACACTGTATTCACAGTGTAAACTACTTCTTGGTGATGCAAGTATGTTGTAATGTTTAAAAATTCTATGTTCTTTTGTTTGTGACTCTGTGATTGAGAGAATTTACGAATGATATGTACTCCTTATCATGTAAAATTCTTCTATTTTGATATTGTCTCTTATTAATCACAAAGACGGGGAAAATCAGTGTTTGTATAGTATAGCCGAAGTCCAAAATATCAGTTTTGTTTCAGTTAAACAGTTTCTTTTATAAAGATTCTTTAGTTCACCTTTAGTGACTTCTCCTCCCTTGGTAGAGTGCCAGTGTCACACTCTTTCCACATGCCCTCAGGCAAAGAGGACACAGTTCAGCTCCCATGCCAGTGGGTCACGGGTTAGGGAGAAAAGTCAACATGTATTAGGTGAACCCTGCACACCCTCTCGCCCTGGAGAGCTGAAGGAACCACAGCATGGTCTCTTTCTGGGAAGCACTAGAGGAGATGCAGAGGGAATCAGACTTATAAATGTCTGACTGACCTAGTCCTTGTACTTACATATTTTGATAACCATGCATAAAATATTTATTAATTAGAGAAAGGAGATAATTATAAAAAACATTTAGAAATAAGCAGCACTCCACTTAAAATCTTACTGATTGTAAAAGTAATTTAATATGGGGTCTTAGGGTTCAATGCATTTTTCCTGTCACTGTTATCAAACCTATTTCATTAAAATACCACCTTACTTCACAGTTAATAAGTTATAGTGATTTCTTTAACTAACATAAAATATTTTATTAAACATTATCATAAATTAATAGTTAGAAAAATTATGATATCTGGCCTTTACTAAGCACTTTCTATCTATCATTGTGTTAAGCACTTTATAGTATTTGTTTCACTTATTTACATATAAAATCATAACAACTAAATATGATAAAAAACAGGGTAGAAAATATTGTGAATAGAGTCAGCAGAGAGGTCTTTAGAGAATTATATGCAGAGAAAAGAAGCAACAGGAGAGAAAGTGATTTTGGGGGGCCTATTCCTAAAGAAGAAAACCAATAGTAACCTCCAATATAGTAAATGTATGCCCCTCCCTCTCAAGGCTCTGGAGAAGTGGGGCAGTATATGTGGCTTTCCTGGACAGTGACTCCTTGCTCCCAGGGAGGTGAGGGTTAGGGTGCGCTGCTTTGATAACAGCTCAAATAATGTAGAGAAGGATGAAGACCCATCATAAAGGATAAATAGTTGTTGGACCACAGGTAGAGCTGAGATGGTTTTTCCAGTTGTCTCTAAGACTTTTCATGCCCACAGAGTATGGATAAAGCTGAGAAACTGAACAAAACCAAGAGTCTACCAAATCCCTCCTGCTATCCCAGAAAAGGGAATAAATGTCAATGGTTGCAGATGAGGTGAGTACACTTTTCAGGCTAAGGGCACTCAGGAATTTTCAGTATTTGCATGCATTCTACATGTTTAATGTTTAATATATACAAGCAATCTGTATTTTGTTAAGTTTCTTAATATTGTGTCACCATAAGAGTGCTTACAACATATTTTAAATAGTCTCATGAGTGCTGAGAAAAGAAAAGCACATCTCCAGAAAGATACATAAAATAAATTATGAGGCAGATTCATGAAAAATTGCCCAAGTTAAGATGCTATGCATATAATATAAACATATATTTAGAAGACACTTGCATATAATCTAATTCTAGATAACCCAATTGATTGTTATATTAAAAAAACTTACATACTTCAAACTTTAATACTTGAAGATTACAACAAAGAAAAATCTGTTATTTACAGCATTAATTCATATTCTCAAACTATCAAATTTACATATTCTATTGATTATCCTTTATAATAAGCTTAGAGTCAGAAAAATCTACTTTATTAATCTTTTTTTTTATTTCAGCATATTATGGAGGTACAGATATTTAGGTTACATATGTTGCCCTTGCCCCCCCTCCCCCAGGTCCGAGCTTCAAGTGTGTCCATCCCCCAGATGGTGTGTGTTGCACTCTTTGTGTATGCATATACCCGTCCCCTCCTCCCCCTCCCCTCCCCCTGCCCGACATCCAATAAATGTTATTCTTATATGTGCACTTATGTGTTAATCAGTTAACATCAATTTGATGGTGAGTACATGTGGTGCTTGTTTTTCCATTCTTGGGATACTTCTCTGGGTAGAATGTGTTCCAGCTCTTTCCAGGAGAATATAAGAGGTGCTATATCACCATTGTTTCTTAAAGCTGAATAGTACTCCATGGTACACATATACCACATTTTATTAATCCACTCACGTATTGATGGACACTTGGGTTGTTTCCATATCTTTGCAATTGTGAATTGTGCTGCTATAAACATTCGAGTGCAAATGTCTTTTCTGTAGAATTTCTTTTGTTCTTTTGGGTAG
>CAUYRB010015062.1:0-34597 GCA_963574695.1 Propithecus perrieri
GGATAGAGCTGGAATGCATTCTACTAAGTGAGGTATCCCAAGAATGGAAAGACAAGCACCACATGTACTCACCATCAAATTGGTATTAACTGATCAACACATAAATGCACATATAAGAATAACATCTATTGGATGTTGGGCACAGTGTTTTTCAATGTTCTTTGTCTTTATATTTAAGGTGTGTCTCTTGTAAGCAACATATAGTTGGATTTTTTTTTGGTAATTCAGTCTGTTTTTTTTTTCTTTAGGTATGTTTAGTCCATAATTTAATATGATTACTGATATAGTTTGATTTTCAGTGATACTCATATGTATTTATTTTTCTGTTTGTCCTATCTGTTTAGTGTGTTCTTTTCTCTTCTTTCTGGCATTCGTTTTTTGACTAATCAAGTATTTTTATATTCAATATTCATTTCCATTATCTTCCTAGATATATATTATTTTACTATTGTTTAATGTTTAATGTTTGCCCCTATAAGTTCTTGACTTACAGTTTTATCACTTCCAAAAAATGATAAGATTTTGGAATACCTTAATGTCATTTGCTTTTTCTTAACTTTTGTATTATCCTTTTTTTTTTTTTGAGACAGAGTCTCACTCTGTTGCCTGGGCTAGAGTGCCATGGCTTCAGCCTAGCTCACAGCAACCTCAAACTCCTGGGCTCAAGCGATCCTACTGCCTCAGCCTCCTGATTAGCTGGGACTACAGGCATGCGCCACTATGCCCGGCTAATTTTTTCTATATATATATATATATATATATATATATATATTTTTAGTTGTCCAGCTAATTTCTTTCTATTTTTAGTAGAGATGGGGTCTCACTCTTGCTCAGGCTGGTCACGAACTCCTGACCTTGAGCAGTCCACCCACCTTGGCCTCCCAGAGTGCTAGGATTACAGGCGTGAGCCACCGCGCCCGGCCTGTATTATCCTTTTTATGCATTTGATTCTATGTATATGTCAAGTCTCACAATATAGCATTATTGTGTATAGTTAATACTAATTAAGATTTACTCACTGGTTAATTCTTCCTTTGACCCTTCATTTCCATGTATCCTTCTGGTATTACTTTCTTCTTCAGTTTTTCTTAGAGGATGAGTCTGCTGGTAACTAATTCCATTTTTGTGTTTCTGGAAATGTGTTTGTTTTACCTTTACTTTTGAAAAGAATTTCATTCCATTTTCTTCTGGCTTCCATTATTTCTGTATTTCTGTTGAGTAGTCATCTGTTAGTCTTATTGCTGTTCCTTTGTTGGTTATACCCCCCCCCACGCTACATTTTAAAAACAGTTTGCTCTTTATAATTCATTATTGGCAGCCTTACTATATTGTATGTAGATGTGATTTTATTTGTATTTAACTTGCATGGTGCTCATATTAATTCCTGATTCTGTGGCTTGGTATCTTTCTTTAGTTTAGGAAATTGTATGACCATTATCCCTTTAATATAGATTCTTAGATATTGTTAGGTTGAAACAAGGAGAAAGGGGAACAGATGCTTTGTCTAGGGATTTCTGCTGAGAAATAGGTGATGTTAGGAGATGCTTTATCTACTAGGAAGAAAAAATTGACCAGAAGGAGGACTTCCAAGAAGGAACAGATGATGTTTCAAGGGGTCCCCGAGGACTGACCAGATATTTGGTCTACAAACAGAGGTCTCTGGCCAACCAGAAAGAGGTAGAAAAGCCACAAAGTGAAGATATGACCAAGGCCATAAATCAGGCTCTTTGGCACATGCGTACAAGTAAGGTGACAATATCCTTAAGTAACCTACCCTCATTAACATAGTAAAAATCACACCCACCAGCACCATGACAGTTTACAAATCCCATGGCAACCCCCAGAAATTGCATTACAAGGTTAAAAATGGGGAGGGATCCCAGTTGCAGGAATTCTCCACCTTTTTCCAAGAAAACCCATGAATATTCCACCCCCCACTTAACATAAAATCAGAAATCAATATAAAAGGGAAAATTTTGTTAAACTCAGGATCTCCTCCACTCGTTGGTGTTGACCCATTCCTTCTCTGGAATGTACTATGCTTTAATAAACTTTGGCACTTTGCTTGTTTGTATCTGCTTGGTCTACTCATGTGCTCCATCGACTCAGTACCAGTAACCATTCTTCGTTACTGGGAACCAAGAACCAGGGAACACAGGGACCTGACATATGCTCCCCACACCTGACAATATTCTTTCTCATTTCTACTTCTGGGATTCAAATTTTTACACCTCTTTACTGTGTCCTATATGTTTCTTATGCTCTTTTCAGTATTTTCTACCCTTTTTGTTTTCTTGATTCTACCCGCATATTTTATTTTCTACTGATCTGCCTTCCAGTCAGTTCTCCTCTCTTCTGCTAAGCCAAATCAGCTTTTAAGCCCATATATTGAGTTCTTAATTTTAATTATTGCATTTTTTAATGCTAAGATTTGTATTTGATTCTTAAAAGATCTATATATGTGTATATGTATATATATATCTAGGTTTGAGTTCTCATATTAAATTCTCAATCTTATCTGTTTGATAACTTTAAAAATTGGGTCATATGGGTATATATTTTTATTTTATGATTTTCTCTTTGTACTGTTTTCATACGCCTGTTATTAATAACTTCTGATCAGATGCCGGATGTGTTAAATGTGGTAGATCACTTCATTCCAATCAATGAGTGAACTAACTTGTAGCTGGCTGGGCCGCAATTTTTGTAAAGCTAGAGTATAGCTTTCTAGGAGTTCCAGTTGAAAGCCTGGGGTATTTGTTAAAGCCACTCTTCCTTGGTAAATCTGAAAGTACAATTTTTTTTTCATTTTTATCACATGACTCCAGAAAACACTGTTTTTATCATCTTTTTTTCTGTTTAGCTGCTCAGCCACTAGTTCAGAGTAGCATAAAGATTCAGCAAAAGTCTTGAGGGGATAACCACAGAGTGTCATTCCTCTGCGTCTCTCTTCTTGTTAGGTCTCAGCTTCTCAACTCCTGGTTTCCTTGGTAATCCCAAACTCTAATATTTTCTCTTTTCGGTCTGACCCCACATCCCCACACTGGCTATCAGAGCACAGGCCATAGAAACTACACCTTTATTTCTAACAATAACTTCTCACCCACCTTGTTCTGCTCTCAGACTTGAGCCTATTTCATCCCTGATTCCTGATTTCTGTCCCATTGTCAGCCAAATTCTTGCTGTTTGGACTCTAGCTTAGTCAATCCAGTTTAGCTCAAGGTTTTCCCAGATGGTATTTAGACCATCAGGCTTTTAAAATGTTAGTAAGCATGCTAAAAATGCAGGTTTCTAGGCTTTGGCCACAGATCAGTTGGTCTGAGATGAATCCTTATAACACTTTGAGGAATATTCAAGCACCCCAAAAACATTTTGAAAAATATTCAAGATATCAAACCCCGGCTCCCACTCCAGGGCCTCACACTCTGGTGTTGGCTGACTTTACTGGCTCTCAGGTCTGGTCTGCCCAAGGCCCCAAGAAGGGACATTACTCATTGTGAGTTTAACTAATGTGGTTTTGTGCTATTTGAAGTGATCCCTGCTCTCCAGGGAAAAATAATCAGAGGATTATATAGAATTATCTCCCCCAAAGGCTATGCGGACATAGTCCGTTATCCATCTTAGGTGGCAGAATGGCGGATTATGGGGCATTTCATCTTTGCTACTCTCTGACTCAGAATATTTAGAATGTAAAGTTAAACTCAGAAACACCTGCCATTGATTGTCTGAACTATTCTTAGGCAATCTGGAAAACCCTTTCTCATCTGATACACGTAGTCTCCCCAACATTTTAAGCTATTATTCAGAACATTTCTATTCTTCATTTTATACTTAAGACTGTGAGCCAAGCCAAGAAGACATTTTTGTATTCCCCTGTCTCCTCCCTACCAGTGTTGGAGGAATGTCAACATGAAAGGAGAAGGGATATTATTTAGGGTGGCCTGAGGGGTAATAAGTAGGATTAATGGGATGAAATTGAGCAAAGGAAAATTTAAAGTGAACATCAGGAACATTTTCCGAAGATTGAGATCAATGATCCTGTGGAATTAAGATCCCAGGGGAGGTTGTGGGAGCCCTATTACTTGAATCAGTTCAAACTAGACTGGACTAAATATTTGAATATAATCCTACCTTGGCAGGGACTAAACCTGCAATGGCTGGAAAATGGAAAAAATGACCTAATAGGTCTTTTCCATCCCTGACTTCTATGAGTCATCCAATGTATGCTGTTATGCGTCACACAGCCGGCCAGACCCGGGTCATTCGCTATACATTTCAGCCACAAAATCCTCAGATTCTGACTGTGCCCCAACTAAACAGCTACCTCAGCAGAGACTGAGGGCCCCTTTGGGATTTCTGGTTAGTTTATAATCAATTAAATATCAGAAATGAATGCAGAAATCAGTCATAGAAGCAGAGGGTGGTGAGTAATTGCGTTCTGGTCCCTACCCTCTGGGAGGGTCACCCTCAACTCTGCAGACAGACAGGAATCTTTCCACTGCAGTTGTCGTCTGTAACTCCGCCTCTCAGGCTTGGCTGGCCTGTGGATTGTGCTGGGGCAGCCACTGCCCTCCTAACTGCTGATGGCAGGCGGACCCGCCTCCTGCTGCGGCTGCTCTGAGCCTGCTGTGGCCTTTCCTGCAGCTGTGGCTGCCAGCAGCAGCATTTGTTTAAGGTAGTTTCCTAGCACGTCCCCACCAGGGGAACCAGCGTTCAGAAGCATTGCTTCTGACTGTCAGCCCACACAAGTCCCAGATGATTTTCTTAAAACATTATTATTATTAGCTGCATTTTTTTCTTCAAATACAATTTTAGGAGAATACCTAAAGTTGATAAAAGCAGTACTTCTTTGGTTTAAATGGGGAAGGGGACCCAGGGCCCCCAAGAACTTTCTTCCTGGCCATCACCCTGCCTCGTCCCTCTTCCTTAAGGCTTCCTTGGGAAAAAAAAGCCACTAGGAGGCCAGATTCAGAAACCCTTTTCTATAAGCCCTTGTATTTGTTTTCTTGCCATTTTACAATCAGTTAAACCCGCAAGATGGACAAAACAGTTGCTGCAGCTCTAGGCTTTACAGAGCCTAGTGACAAGGCATCTGCTGGAGACCTTGGTTATATGTTCTCTCCCTTCCCTCCTCTGATCCCCCACCCTCCCATATGGCTGCTGGCTGAAGAGTGATTGGAGAAGACAGCAGAAAAGGACAAGTGGCTACTGATGCCAGCAACAACTTGTGTTTTATGTTGATGACATTACACCTTAACCATTTCTGTTTCCTCTTATGCATTTTTCCTCTCTTGGGTGTTGTCTTTTGTAGGTTCAAGTCTGCCCCAAATGTGTGTTGCAATCTGGTTTTCCTAGGCACGCATGAAGACATGGAGGAATGCATGCTGAGACGGCCTGCAGAGCAGAGGGAGTTTCTAATTCTGTATTTCTGGTATACACCTGTCCTATGGGGGGTTTCCTTAACGTAGCCAGGTAAAGAACATCATTGGATTGGTGTTTATGTCCTACTTCCTTGCTCTGACATTTCTTCCTTGGTGTTTTCAATTTCTAACAGGCTGAGATGTGGATGGAGGAGTTAGAAGGTTAAGTCATGTGTCCTTTCCTGGACCCTTGAGTAAACTTCTTTCCCTGTATTGGTCCTCCCATTAACCAGAGATAAGCGCTGCCCTTAACAAGGATGTAAGGCTCCTAACTTATTTTGGTTCTTCTAGGAATTTTCTACATTTGTGAAAAGGAAGCTTTGGGTTAGGAGCAAGATAGGAAACCGGGCAGCACACCTGGAACTCCTTGATTTTGAACAGGGTACGGGGCGCTGGCATCTCAGACCTAGAGCTACAAGGGCCACTAGACAGCCTTCAGTTCTTTACCATCTCTCCTAAATGAGACAAAAGAGAGGGTATGTGGCTTGCCCAAAATCACACCGCTTAAAGTGGAGAATTAGGAGTGAATTAAGGTTTGACTTCAAAGTCTGCCCTTTTTTGTTTACTCCACATTACTCAGAGAAAAGCTGGGGCAAAGAGTTAGGGCACGAGCTTGAGGAAGATGTGGCAACTTTTAGAAAAAAAGATTTTTTGTAGAAATTTCTTCAGAGGGCAATCTTTTACGAGCCAGTCCTCAGAGGGCTTTGTGTGAACACATCAGAGACATATGGATTACAAACATTTAAAATCCATATGGGTTAGAGAATGGAGACGGAGAAAAATTTGGCAAACACATTTGCTTTTTTAATATATGTGTGTGTGTGCCTATATATGTGTATATATATTATCAAATTTAAAACATTTGAAAAGCAATCCCAGGCGTTTCAGCCTAAACCACAGAGTGGTTCATCCATCCCCACTAATAAGTTCCAATCCTTCTGTTGTGTGGTCTTTCCAGTCCATGAGTTAAGACCCCACTAAGTCTGTTATACTTCAACCTGAATCCTGCCTGTTTTATACATTTTAAAGATAGGTATAAAGCGACTAAATCTCACTCTCCCATACAGGAACTCAAATCCCAGGAGTCAGCATTTAGCCGAATAGCTTCATTGTGTTTTAAAATGTTTTAAGTCAACTTATAAATAAATTGGGCTATACCAGTGCTTTTGTAATGCATGTCGTGAAAAATGAACAGTCAGCTTAAAATAGATTTTTCTTTTACTGCCAAGTGCATTATGTGAAAAATGTACTCCATCTGGCAGGACAGACCCTGTGGTCGTGTGGATGGAACTCAGATAAGGGAGCAGTCCTTTGTGTTCAGAGAATGGAGCTTGAGACGCTGATCTCTATCAGGACGCATGCCACCATCGGTGGAGCATTCCACGGTCAAACAAGCCATCTCCTCTTCCTGACACGCACACGCAAACTTCCCCCGCTGCCAACAATGGCAGCCAACACTCACCAGCCTGCATTTAGTAAAAGTTACCCTTCTGCCTCATTTTCTCTCTCACTTATCAATGCACCAGCTCCCGGATCAAGAACCTAGAGTGGGTCAGTCTAAACCTGCAACCCGGCCTTCTTCATTTCACAAAGGCGAAATGGACACCTCCTGGAGCTTTTGACTGATACTTCTTCATTCTGGCAAAGCTGATCTAACACCCAGCTCCTTGCAATTCTTTAAGTTTTGCTCTTATAACTTTGCTCATTTGCTCCACTCTTTCCCCATGAATTCATAGCCATTGCTCTCTACAAGGTCCATAACAACGTTGAGTTTCTTAAAGATGGCATCCTTAACCCATCCAGGCGTAATCATTCTATTCTTTGAATAGAAGTACTCTCATTTTCTCAAGCTTTTCTCCCCTCTGGCCCTCCTCTTTCCTTTCTTCACGTTTAAGAAACACCTAATTAGGCCCATGAGAGGAGGTGGCAAATTAAACCAAATACAACATAGCTGCTGATCTGAGTCCTTCAGCCCAGTGATTGGACACTCCCTGAAATATCCTAGTTTCTTTTCTAGGAACACTTTCTTGGACTATCTAGGTGTCTATCTTGATTACTATTCCTACCAGAACTCTGCCAATTAACTGTCTCATTCCTCTTAAACTGTTAACTGATAATTGATTGGAGTTTTGATAATCATCTGAGTATTTGCATTTTAGTAGAGAATTTTCAAATAAAGCAGCATTGCCCTGAGGCTTTAAATTGAACCACCCACCCATGCATCATATAACCATCCCCCAATTAGACTCTATTTATGATGAAAGTCATGGAGCCAGTCCCCCATTCCCACTTGATGCTACTGACCCTGCTCTGTGCTTGTCCCCTCCGGGGAGGGTGGTGTGGTAGATAGGAGCTCACACTCCTGAGGCTGCCAGAACTGACTTTGAATCCTCATTCCAAATTTCGGCTTTGGTACCTACTAGCTCTGCATCTTAAATCTGTCTGTGCCACGGCTTTCTCACCTGTAAAATAGGGATAATATTAACCCTCTAGATTCGTTATGTTCAAGGAGATTTCTTGAAATAATGCATGTAAAATATTTAGCCCAGTACCTGATAAAGAACCCACGAATTTTAGTTGTTATTATTATTGCTGTTCTGAATCCTATTTTCATTCTTGCATTCACCCAAATCTGACAAATTGGTAAACTTTACTTTTGAGCTTTGACTCTAGGCTCTCTTCTCTAGATTTTGGTTCTTTTTATATGTGATTTTATATCTTTCCCTTTGTCCTAATCTAGGTGGCTTTCCTGCATGGTCTGTCCTCAGCTTCTGGGTACCCTGCTGTTGTGTTATTCTAGGACTACTTAGAAGAGGCCAGGACTCAAGGAAGAACCTCTAGTGGTAGAATAGCAAGATCTGGGTATGCCGGGACATGCCTGTATTCCCAGCTACCCGGGAGGCTGAGATAGAAGGATCGCATATGCTCAGGAGTTCAAGGCTGCTGTGAACTGATTGTGCCACTGCACTCCAGCTTGGGTAACAGAGAGAGACCCTGTCTCTAAAACATTAAAAAATTAAAAAAAAAAAATAAAGAATTATTTTCACTCCCTAAATCTATTGCGATTTTAAAAAATAAAAGAAGATAAAAGTTATGATAATAAAGAAGAATAGCAAGAGCCCTTGTACATAATGGGTAAGATATTTAACAGGATGCTTTATTCTCACTTCCTAAGGAAACATCACTTGGGCTACTCTACCACTTCTACACTTGCAACAACAGGTTCTATTTGGTACAGTGCTACACATACAATAGGCAATAATAAAAGTTCATTGCAGGGCCGGGGAACTAAACTAAAGAAAATGCTACTGAAAGAATTCCTAGGATCTTTTGGTCAAAATGATTAGTTGGAGTTTGTCCTGTATCTGGAATTCTCCTGAACTGGCTACTGTCATAAGCAGAATGGGACCCAATTTTCAACTAAAAGTCACAGTCAGAACTGAGAAGACTTTCTGACTGATTCCATCCCAAGCTTCCAGGGTAAACCTGGAAGGAATGTTGGGCAGGCGGACAAACACCAGGGAAGGGCTTCAGCAGCTCAGTATCCAGAGCAGGTCAGAAGTAGGCAAACTCCTGGGGCCTAAGAGAAACTCCCAACCAAGCAGGGAACCAAGGTGGAGAGCCCATGTCAGACATCTGCACAAAGGGGCAAGTTCAAGATGGCAGACAGTGGTGGGGCAAGATGGTAAACACCAAAGGTAAGTTGGGAAGAGGTAAAAGCCATCAGGAAGTGGGCTATAGACAAAACAGAAATATTGAGGCCTCAAATTTATTAGGGGCTGATAATGAGACAAGGTTGGTTTGGCTCTTTCAAAGTTCAGGTCTGGTCACAACTTTGGATTCATAGTCTGCTTAGAGCTTTTACTCACGGGCTTCAAACTCAATTGTGCTACAGAGAGGGCTCTGTTTGCTTTTGCTGCTCTTCATCTCATCATGTTAGGCACCTGTGGATTTAAAAAAAAAGTTCAGCATGTAAATTATACATCAAGTGTACAGGGTTTTTTGTTGTTGTTGTTGTTATTGTGTTTTTTTTGATTTTGCTTTTGTTTTTAAATCTGAGGAAGAGGCCTTGCCTGACTGTATAGTTTATCACCAAATAAGGGATTTCAACAAGCCTTTTATTAATAGTTACCTATGACACTACATAGACTGCTGGCATAGACAGAATCATGACCCACAAGATGCCCATGTCCCAATCCCTGCAACCTGTGAATATGTTACTTACTTGGCAAATGTGGCTTTGCAGATATGATTAAATTAAGGATCTCAAGATGGGAAGATTATCCCAGATTATCCAGGAGAGCCCAGTGTAATCACGAGGATCCTTACAAATGAAAGATGGAGTCACGAGAGTGCATGAGAGAGAGACATCCGAAGATGCTACAGTTCTGGCCTTGATGAAGGAGGGGACCATAAGCCAGGGGATTCAAGAAGCAACTAGACACAGAAAAGGGCATTGAAATGGATTTTTCCATATAGCCTCCAAAAAGAACACCTTGCTGACACTTTGATTTTAGTCTTATGAGAAACCATTTTGGACTTCCAATCTCTAGAAATGTAAGGTAATGAATTTGTGTTGTTTCAAGCCACTAAGTTTGTGGTAATTTGTTACAGCAGAATACAATTTGCTGCTGCCGTTACCTTAAGGACTAGTTTTATTCTGGTCTGGTACTCAGGGTGACATTTTTTTCTCTTAGTCATTTTTTTTTAGGAGATACTGTCACCTGTTGTAAAATGAAACTTTATATGTTGTGATCATAATCACTTTTTCTGTAGAAAATATTAATGAAAAGATATTAGGCATGATTTTCTCATTATACTCTTTTAAAATAATAATTTTTAAAAAATTTTCTTTCAAATCCCTGTTTTAATCAGTTTTGCCTTTTCCCCATTATCTCCTTAGGCATATTTAGAATGCCTTTTTCAACTAATCTTGAATCTTTATCTTAGAGGCAAAAAGCCTGTATGTTTTTGAAAACGTTTATAAAACCAAACTCTGTTCATGTCTCCAAAGGAAAAGTATTTCTTATGCTACTCAAATGGCAAATATTGGTTTGTCATTTCTAAGGCCGTTTTTCTTTTTATTCAAGTCTCACCAAGCAAAAAAGAACAGTACCCTGGAGAAGAAAATGGTAATTTTTCCTGTTCATTTGTCTCCCCACAATCTCCACATATCTGTGTGTTCAGGCACTTGTAATTCTTAGGAAAGAAACTCTCTTGTTCTTCCCAAGTCTATTTCTCTCTACCTGAATTTTCAGTCTTACAAACTTCTCATTCTTCTGGAATCTTGTTCCATCAGTTAATCCTTTTATCTTCTTGCCACATCTTAAAATGCAAACTAACAAATATACAACACCAATTCATTTTATTAGACTTTGTTTTTTTCCTCTCTAAATATCCTTCATTTTCTTTTCTCCCTTTACTTCAATGTCAGATTTTTAATTCCTTACCTTTCATTCACATTTCAGCTCTGGCAACTTGAATTACATTCCAACCTCTCCACTGAAATTATTTTTGTAAAAGTCATAGATGACCTCTTGATCGCTAGATCCCATGAGGATCTTGAAGTTTAAATATTCCATGTCAAAACATATAACAAACACTAAAAGATACGTGACAACTTCTAAAAAATGTTGCAAAACATATTATAAAGAATTGATATCTTTAATCTGTAAGGGCCCCCTATCTGTTAATAAGAAAGAAATACTCATATTAAAAGGGAGACTTATGTAATATTATAATTCAGGAAAGAAATACAACTTGTCAATAAATATGAAAGTTTCCACCTTTTTTGTTAGTCAAACACCTGTTACGATATTTGGAAAGTGGATATCGTTTCCAGTGCTGGTAAGGTTGTGGGGAAATAGGTATCTCAGAATTGTGTGCAAAAAGTTCTTTGTAAGAATATTCATCATGGGTTATTGCTAATGACAAAATTTTAGAAACAGATAAAATAAAATAGGCAGTTTATTAAATTATAGTATATTTTATATACCAGAAGACTATATAGATAGTTTAATGACATTGGAAAATAGGTAAGATGTAGTAAAGGATGTAAGGATATAGTGAGAGAGAAGAGAAAAAATTCAAAATGTTTTAAGTGACTTAAAACAGTGTTTTCTCTTTGCCTCTTTATATTTTCCACATTTCTACAAAAGGTATTGATTTCATAACCAGAAATCAAACACATTACGTTACAGACAAATCTTTTGTTATAAACGGCAATAAGCTATAATAACAAAAGAGACGATAATATATCATTTCTAGGGGCTGAGATCTTGCTAAGTCTATGGAAAAGCCATGAGTTTGAGGTGATATGACTGGAAAGGAGCCAGAAGGCAGCTGTTCTGTGAGGTTAGTCAAGATGGACTCATGTGCTATAACCATCTGAAAAGCTCATGGATGGAGTGGTAACTTCTTATGGAGCTTGAGGAGGCTGACAAAAAATGTACCTGACTACAAGGCCACCTCATCTTATCATGGAAAAGAAGGCAGATCTATGGGTGTAATGAGTAATGGAGTTAAACCATGGCTGGTGGAGTAGGTGGCCCTAATCCAAACAACAGTGGCTGTTGTTTAAGCCACTAAATATGTCTGACTCTCTAAGGAGAAGAGTTTGGAGAGGGTGGTGGAGGTGTGATTTTTGACGGATGTTGGACAAGTCTGGACTTGTTCCTATAGGCCCAGCCCACAGGGAGAGCAGGTAGGAGGCTTTTATGCTCTTTGAGAAATCAGGTGGTATAAGCCTGAATGGAATTCCTCCCCAGAGGAGAGGAAAGGAAGGACCACCACAAAGAAAGAATTGCCAGTACTTCTTGGGGATTGTTTGAAGACGAGATCAAGAATGAAGTTAAGATAAAAAATGACTACATTTCTGAGCCACGAGGTGCCAATAATGGAAACTCTCTCAGAAATGCATTTATGAGTGCAAGTTGGTTTTAGAGGGAAAATGGAAGATAGTGAGTTTAGTTTTTAACTTAGCATTTGAACAAATGACAAGATAGTTTAATGCAATATCCAGATGAGAACATAGGGGAGAGGTTAGAGTTGGACACAGAATATGTAATTATTAGGTCATTGAATATGAAATGTTCAATTTTGAATCAAAAGTTGAGTTTATTATATCTCAAATAAAAAGCAGTACAATTAATCAAAGTATGCACCTAAACTATTGACACAGTTTTGCCATCTTAACAGTAGCTTGCTTATGCCAGCAATGAAGAAGCCAGGAGAGCAAGTGGCAATGAAATCACTAAAAGCATTTTCCACAGCTTGTTGAGAATTGAATATTTTTCCTTACAAGATGTGATCCAAAGCCTAGAAGAAGTGGTAGTCAGTTGGTGCAAGGTCTGGTGAATACAGTAAGTGACAGAGAGTTTCCAAGTCCGGCTTATGTACTTTGAGCAGCGTTGTTTTTGGTATATGTGGTTAAATGTTTTCTTGCAAGAGGATTGACCTGTCTCTATTGACCAATCTCAGCTGCTTAATCACAAACATCCTCATCATTTCATCATTCAGTTGATTGCAGTAGACATCTGCTGTAATCAATTGACCAGGGTTCATGAAGCTATAGTGCAGAATACCAGTGCTGGACCAACAGACAGACACCATTAACTTTTTTTTGATGAATATTCCATTTGGACTGTGCTTTGGCACTTCATATTTATCCAAACATTGTGCTGAATGCTTGTGATTGTCAACAAGAATCCATTTTTCATCACACATAACAATACGGTTTAGAAATGGTTTACCTTTATGTCGTGACAGCAAAGAAAGGCAAGCTTTGAGAGGATTTCTCTTCTGACACTCATTTAATTCATGCAGTACCCATCTATCCAGCTTCTTTACCTTGCTGATTTTTTTCAAACAGTCCAATATTGTTGGAATAGTAATGTCAAACCTTGCTGCTAATTCACGCATAGGTTGAGATGGATTCACTTCCACAACAGCTTTCAGCTCATTATTATCCTTGGTCTCAGGTCTCTTACAAGGCTCATTTTCAAGATTAAAATCACCAGAATGGAACTTCTCAAACCATGGACATACTGGGTGTTCATCAGCCACATCCTTCCCAAACACTTTGTTGATGTTTCAAGCTGTCTGTGCTGGTTCCACGACAGAACTCAAATTAAAAAATAACGGGCCGGGCGCGGTGGCTCACGCCTGTAATCCTAGCACTCTGAGAGGCCGAGGCAGGCGGATTGTTTGAGCTCAGAAGTTCGAGACCAGCCTGAGCAAGAGTGAGACCCCGTCTCTACTAAAAAAAATAGAAAGAAATTAGCTGGACAACTAAAACTATATACAGAAAAAATTAGCTGGGAATGGTGGCGCATGCCTGTAGTCCCAGCTACTCGGGAGGGTGAGACAGTAGGATCGCTTGAGCCCAGGAGTTTGGGGTTGCTGTGAGCTAGGCTAACACCACGGCACTCACTCTAGCCAGGGCCACAGAATGAGACTCTGTCTCAAAAAAAAAAAAAAAAAAAAAAACGAATTTTTGACTTATCCATGGTTTCACAAAAATTGCTCTAAAAAAGGTGAAAGATAATCACAAGCCAAAATGTGCATTTGAAAGAATGAGGATGTACCTTCACAATAAAAAAAAAAAAGAAGTGTCAAAGTGAAATGTCAGAGATATCAACTTTCAAACTTAGTACTTAAGGAAATCAGACATTTCATACTTAATAACCTAATATGATCTTTGTGGAGAATTTTAAATACAAATTGAAACTGTGTAATTGTGGATAAAGTCACACTAATGTCAATAATGGCTGATAAAGGCAGAGATTTCCTTCCCTTATTATACATAAATTCCATTTTACAAATACCATCAGTTTTCTAGGCAGCACAATTCAGAATTTCTTCTTCTTGGGTGGTTAAAACCACTGACTTGGCTTTGACTATTTATAACCTGACGTATAATGGGTTATCATATCCTGGAGATTAGCTTCATATAATAAAGAAGGCTTTTTACTGCATAAGAAAGCAAAATCCACTAAAGCTCATCACTGAACTGTATTGTTGTTATGAAACTAATTCATTCTGGTGTGGGAGAAATTCCTTTCATCAAAATCTTCAATAAGACATCTGCTTAGGTTTCTCCTAACTCCTAATTACCCAGATCAGAGTAAGAAAGAAGTAAAGATGAAACCAAATGGATAATCCAACAATTTTGGTGTTAGGCAGAATTGTGCAGTTTTACAAAGTGACAGAACATTTGTGTTCGTGTATATCTGTATCTCACAGAAAGCTTATGCTTTATTTTGTTTGCTTTAAGTGGCAAGAGATTTGACTTCTAGTCTTGGTTTCTTCCAGAATAGATTCTGTGATGGTAGACATTATTTATTTTCCTTGGGGCTTCTTCTTCACCAATTCAATAAAGATTGCAATATCCTGTGTTCCTAACTCATAGGACCAGTATAAAATATGATAATAGATATGGAAATACAATGGAATCCATTTTAAGTTTACCCAAATCTAATTTTTAGGGCAAATTACATATGCAAAAAACCTCCTCAAAAGCATGCAAAAAAAAGTGCATTAGTGAAAAGATCAATGCTTGGTAATCAATTTGGTAAGGTTATATTTGAATGTAATATGTTTTCTTACAAAAATTAACAAGTATTTTCAAACTTAGGTAAACATTTTCTCAAATTTATCTCTCCACATATATATATCTATATATATGTACATTTGGGTGTGTGTGAGCTCACACACATAGAGTAACTATGCAGATAATGTTTCCTAGTATTGGCTGCCACTTGCTGTCACTAATTAGACAGTTGTGAAACGTGAAGGTAATTAAATCATCATAGCTAATCTTAATTAAATCAGCAAATTGAAGCTCAAGAAGCTATTAGCGGTGATTTACATTTTCTTCAGGGAGTTTGCAATTCAGTTATATCAGTGTTTTTTATGAAGCACCTTCTAGCTCTTTATTTTACCTCTATCTTGAGTTGCCTAGAGCCCTTTAATTTTATAATCTTATCCAAGATCAATATTTAGAAAGCATCATCTTAACTCTTATGGGTTGAATTGTGTCCTCCTGGAATTCTTATGTTCAAGTCCTAATCCCTAGTACTTCAGAACATGCCAGTATTTGGAGATAGGGTCTTTATAGACGTAACCAAAATGAGGTCACTAGCGTGAGCCCTAATCCAATATAATTGGTGTTCTTATAAAATAGGGAAATTTGAACACACAAATACACACAGTCCCCCACACAAACACACATGTGGAGAATGCCATGTGAAGATGATGGCAGAGACTAGGGTGATATGTCTACAAGCCAAGGAACACCAAAGGTTGACAGCACACCACCAGCAGCTGGGAGAGAGATGGCTCCCACAGCCGTCACAAAGAACCCACCCTGATGACTCCTTGATCTCAGACATCTATTCTCCAGAACTGTAAGACAATGCATTTCTGTTGTTTAAGCCACCGCTTGTGGTACTTTGTTATGGAAGCTCTAGAAAACTAATATACCAACAAATCCACTTCTTCTAGTTGTGAATTTGCTGAACAAACTAACAGAAGACTTTGAAGAGCATATAGATTTTTATTAAAGAAAGTTATTATTGTATGGGTATTCAAAGTCATTTATTTAAAAAAAATTCATTACCAAAGAGATGTTATCTTATTTATGGGCCAGCAGTTAAATCTAAATTAGTTGAAATATTTTGGTCAGAACAGACTTCTTCAACAGAATTCCAGCAAAGTAATGTGAGTATGGGCTGTGAGCCAGGGTATAGAAATGGCTTCATGTTAGAGGACAGAAGCTTATGATGGAATTAAATTAAAGCTGCCTCCATGTTTATTTAGCTTTTAAATGTGATAATACAGTGAAAACATCCAGTTTTATGCCTGGAACAGAATAATTGTTCAGTAAATAAATCTAAACTTTGAGATTTTGACATTTCCATAGAGCCACCCAATTTGAATTTAAAGGGATAAATGTTTATAAAAAGCCGTTATACAAACTCTGCTGTAATCGACATTGGCCAAATACCTTCCATCAGAACATTGAACCAAACTTGTGTATATTTTTATCCAGCTCCATGAGGACAGGATAGAAGTATTAATATATGAAACCGGAGTCTCTAGAGTGTGGAGTTTCCAGCACACACATTAACATGCACTACTAGCAAATTTCTACGTGAACGTTGCATGTTTCAAGAAGTGTTGCATCAGGAATGCAGACTTCTCAGCTAGGGCACAGTTTGGCCTAGACCATGAGTGAGCGGATGGGCCCAGAAGGGCATTGGATATAGGGTCATAGTGGGTCCATCATGGACCTGACTAAATATACTCAAAAAACTAGTTTGGCAAAGACTGGACTGGATTGATTTTTTTTTTTTTCCAGTAAGCAGTGCAGAGTATTTGGAGCAAGGCATTTTAAAGACAGCAAAGACACAAGCTTTGTTTCTTCCAGGCAATTTTTTTGGCTATCTTCTTTGACCCCTATAATCCTCTGTGCCTATCTAAGTTACAGAGCTCTTCACGTTGTTTAGTGAGTAACTGTGTTTCTCCTTCCTCAAACTCATCAATGGCAGGTATGTTGTTACCTAACATATACACCTGATAGGTATATTTTACCTAACACAAAGTTGGCACCCTGTAATTTTTTGTTTAAATGAGTATCAAAGACATTGTATTAAGTCAGCATCACAGAATGTAGAATTTCTTGAAAATCCGCAAAGGTTTATGTAAGCTTAAGGTGACTATTCTCTCATGTTTGATTAGGAAGGGGGTGCTGTGTACGATGTGGTATTTTTAGGCACTTGTGCCTCCCCGGTCAGTGATTTTGTTGGATAATCCTCCTACTGTTGGAGTAATGCTCACAGCTGAAATTTGGTACTTCTCTACTCTAAGATGATCACTATTAGTATGTGTAAATATTTGCTTTCAGGTAAACTTAATGCCCCAAAGCACCAATTCTGTTTGTAGTAAAAACCAGCGTTAGATTACCTTCCCCAGAAAGCTGAACAAATCTTCGGATTGTTGGGGTGTTAGAACTGCTAGAAATGGGATTTCCAAGGATAGGTCATGACTAGCAATTCCTTCCTCTTTCAACCTCTGGAAAAGTGCAAGAGCAAGCTACTAAGTTGCAACTGAAACACGTTCAAGGAGGTGACCGCTTCCTGAGAGACACTTAGCAAAAAAGGGCTCCTAGGAAAACACCTTTAGAAATGTGTTTTGCCAAACAATTACTTATTTTGAATACCTGGTACTTCTTAGGCTTTTTATGATTTAATGTGACTGCTTGGACTTGGAATATTTAGTTGCCTGACTGATTCGATTTTTTTTTTTCGTCCTCCAAACTTATTTGCTGTGTAGACACAACCTTGGTGAAACCTATTTGACTAGGTAACACAAAGAAAAGTTTCAGATGTGGTCAAGCCCCACCCATCCTTGCCCAAATTTCCTAGTGGAATTTTGGAAAGCATTGATGACCTTTTGTAAATGTACCACACCTCAAATTCTTATTTTTCCATTCTGTGGGCAGTTCTTTCTTTCTGACCCTGGTCTCCATCAAAGCAAACCAGACAACTCCAGGTACTTTCCTTAAATATTTTAGCAGCTGGACTTCAGCACCTAGACCAGATCAGAGTAAGCAAGATCACCTTTGGTGTGTTCTCATAAGCCACTGATTCCGATTAGTCTGAGGAAAAGCACAAATGACTTCCAGCTGAAGCAGGTTTCATCTCTCTCCAGCTGGCTCCAGCTGGGGAAAGCTTCCTGTTGGCTCCCGGAACAGACCTGCTGCCTTCTGACCAGGTCCTGGTTGGAGTTCAGGGAGTAGTAATGTGAGGATACGCCCTTCTTATTGAACCACTGGAGAGGGGATTCAAATAATTAAGTCCTCTCGTGTCTTTCCAACACTAGACAGATGAATTTTCTGTCATTGTGGAATATAAATAGAGCTGGAAATGCCTGTATAACTGGACATTATGGCTAATTTTTTCTCTCTGATTGGTTGCCAGTACTTTGAAAATAAGTTGCCTTGTTCTTTCATGAAAGAGCATCCTCGATTCAGTTGATATTTTGGTTGAAGAATCGTATTGGTCCTCATTGTACAAATTCGTTGCTCCTGATTAAGGGAGCCAAAGTAGCCTGCCAAGTACCCACTTCGGCTGCCTTGGGATCTGCATATTCCTCCTTAGGCTAAGTCTGAAAATTTTCTTCTTCATAATTTCACTTGCAAGAAACTGAGGAGTCACTATGGACACATCCTTTTTTAAGGGACTCTCATGGGCCCATTTGGGAGAATTAAATAGGTAAAGGTCAAATTAGCTGGGTAATGGGATTGGGTTGAAATTGATCATAGGATGCAGTTATTCAGTATGAATAAAAGTATGACTCAATTTGACTTATTATCATTCCCAGAAGTGTCAGGGTACAAACCAGTACATCAGGGTGACTAAAATCAATATATGGGATCTTGAGAAACCCTCTAATCTTTTAACTTGCTTTCAGGTAGTATTCTATTTACTCTCACTAGATCTCTTTAAAAAAAAAACCCAAAACTTCGGTTAGTTTCATTTCCCAAGCAGAATGCATTTTTTTTTGTCTATCTCACAGTCTGTGAATATCATGCATTAGATATATTCTTGAATAGACAAATAAATTTAGGTAAAGCTTTAGTTCACTCTATTTAGCATCATATTTACACTATTGCTGGATAAGAGTGACTATACTTTATATAGCTGTATGCAGCATTTGCAAATAAAGCCCATGATGAGTATACAAAAGAACTGTAAAATATCAGAGCATGAATGAAATTTACAAGTCTATTCCTATTTCTTTACTTTACTGATGAGGAAATTGAGTCTCAGGGAAATGAATTGACTTACCAAATATCTCTGAGGAAATTAGTGGTAAAGAGAATGAGAATATGCCACTCCAAAATATGTCACTTAGGCATATGGCTTATTTTGAGCTGAAGGCAATTGAGAACCAAGAGATGCAGAAAGAAGCCTTCTTCAGTTTCCTTGTTTTTGTTGTTGTTGTTGTTGTTGAGACAGAGTCTTGCTCTGTCACCCTGGGTAGAGTGCAGTGGAGTCATAGCTCACTGCAACCTCCAACTCCTGGGCTCAAGTGATCCTCCTGCCTCAGCCTCCCGAGTAGCTGGGACTACAGGCATGCACCACCATGCCTGGCTAATATTTTCTATATATTTTTAGTTGTCCAGCTAATTTCTTTCTATTTTTAGTAGAGACGGGTCTTGGTCTTGTTCAGGCTGGTCTGGAACTCCTGACCGCGAGCGATCCTCCCGCCTCGGCCTCCCAGAGTGCTAGGACTACAGATGTGAGCCACTGCGCCTGGACGACAGTATTATTTTTAGTCTGTACTGACTCAGCAGATAAATTGTTTCATGGTCCTGAAATCTCAATCTGATATTATTGTAGTCCTTGGAAAACCTGCACTATTTCTGGAGCTTTAAGTGATTGTTGAAAATCCAAAAGAGATCAGGAAGAGTGAGCCTCAATGCTTGGTTTTCTGCTTTTCTCAATGAAATCCAGCCTATATTTTAGAGAAAGCTCTGCGTTGTTCATAACCAGAGCAAAAAATTAATGGAATCGTTTTGGTTCTACACAGCAGAAGTAAACTGACTTGAGAAGGTCTACACTGCTTATTTATGTGCAGAGTTTAATGCTAAAAGGTGCCGTTAAAGGTGAAGACCACATCTAGTGTCAAAGCAGTAAAATCTTAAACATCCCTAATGACCGCTTTTAAGTCATTGCTATTTCTTACAAAAACAAACCAGTGCTAGATTAAGTGCGGGGCATTCACTTTACAAATGATACCAGTCATCTGAATTTCTAATTATGGAACTTCTGCCAAGTTCAGACTCTTTGCCAAGGATGATTTAACCATTCAGAGTGTCAAACTGACCTTGTGCTGAGAGGTGGGGGTAGGGAGCAGCCTAATTGCCTGAGTATCATTTTCTCGTATTCTAAAATGTTGAGGAGACTGAACCGTACATTTGAGCAACTTTCTTCAACACCGTAGTTAAAATCTGTACCCTACATAGTTGCACTATTGAAACTGTGTGCTGGAGTCCTTGTTAGTTTTCACATATTAAATCAAACAAATACTTTTAAGAAAAGTTTTAGAAAACAATGGGGGAAAATGGAACTACATGGATTAGTGTCCCAGAGTTGGCAAAATTAAATATGATGGTTGTTTAATCTACTTATGTGTATGTTTTTACCGCCCTGAAAAATATTAGGTTGTAGTGGTAGGCGTGTGTAACAGGGAATGAAATATTGTCTGAGCCATGAGGCCACAATTCTGAATGCATTCAAAAATAAGGTCATAAGTGCTTCTAAACATAAGTAAGCACAAATAATTAGTTTTAAATGCTTCCTGATCTCTCTGCTATGAGACTAGTAGATAAAATTATTGTAGAGCTAATGGAACCAAATTTTGCATCATCATTAAAGTAATTAGATGTGTTACCTAATCATAGTTGTCATTAAGTCTCCCCCTTTTATGCTAAATAGAATTGCATGTCATAGTTATGGCTAAAGGGTTCTTAAAATAATCTGGAAATAGTTTGTTATTTGTAGTATTTAGATAATGCTTTCAAGGGGCTAAGTCTTGCTGAGTTCCGCAACACACACTCAGAATCCCTCTTTCTCAAAGCACAGAGGGTGGCCTAAAGAAAAACTACTCTGCATGAGGAGGCAATTAGTGGTAAGGGAACTTCGCATGAATCTCTCGCTCATCCAACTGTTTTACAACTCATATGGAAACAACTTCTCCATCTAGGCATGGCATTGGCTGGTAGGAATTGTATTCCTGCTTTTGAGCTCTAGACTTATTGGATTATACATGATGATGGTTTCCCCACTGTTTCTAGCCTTCCCAAAGCTCACTGAAGTCCCAGGGAGATGTCTGGGACAATTCTACAAACTATCAGTGGTAGTGCAGCTCCATTTTATGAGTGTCTACTGTGAATCACATGTTAGCCAATTGAATTTATTCATGCAAATCTTACTGAGAAAGGTTTTAACCCCATTTACTAATTGGAACTCAAAGAGAATTTAAGCATATTGTTCAAGGTTGTATAACTAACATTCAGTGGAAGTGAGGTTTAAATTCAGTCCCACCTCACTCCACAGCCCAGCTTTCCACTGCAACAGTCTATCCACGCTTGTCCACACTTGTCCCAATCAATCACCCTCGTGGTTGTTAGTTATTATTTTCTTCCATTGTATCTTATTTATTTACTTCTGAGATTATAAATTTAGAAGAGGCTATAGAATCTTTCACTGGAGATTTTCTTAAAAATAAAAGCTAATTTGGAAGAATGAATTGAATGTAGTCCTGTTCAGAAGATACTCTGTGAGACTCTAATTCCAGGAGCTTCTAAAGGAGTTTAAGAACCCAATTAAAAGAAATCATTACTGCATGCTATCTTTACCAGACAAATTAATTGTCCTCAGGTTCTAAATGTGATTTTCAGGTGACCTTGAAGGAAAAGATTAAAAAAAATAATTAGCTATGACATTTTTGAATAATCAGGAAGAACCAACATCTGGATAGGATTTTAGAAGTTCTGGATCTGCACAGACTCTGAGCATTTCAGTTTTGGCTTTTTTCTTTGTATTCTTCTTACTCTACATGTCTCAACACTGCTTTGTTTATTTTGGTTGCCGAAAGAGTTTGCAACTTGTTGTTTATGCTGCTGAAACCCACTTCTTTGGATTATCTTTTCCTAGTTGAAGGACAAAATTATGCCCAGGGGCAAAACTGTAAAAAAGGTAAAGTTTATCCTTGGCACCATCCTAAACTGCCTCACCCCATCCCCATTCTTGGCCTTTTTAATTCATTTCTATTACTAATGCCCAATGTTGTCATATTTCCCCATCTCCTATCCAGGGTAAAAGTATTCAATAAACTCATTCAAACTAAAGGATTACTAAATTAATAATACACTTTCGGAAATCTTTTTGTATCTTAAAAGAGAAAATCTAATGAGAGCACCAAAATTATTTGAAAGGTCTAAATGACTAATTGTAGTGGCTAAATATTGTGAGTGTGTGTGTGTGTGTGTGTGTGTTTGTGTGTGAGCGTATCTCTAAATTCCCTCCTGTTGGGAAACTTCATTTTTCCCACACAATGCCAGGGATGCACGTGTGAGCCAGGTGGGCTAATTTTGGGTGCTTCATCTGCTTGGCAATAGAGATTAGCTCAAGAGTTCTGTGATTGAGCCATCTAAGCCTAAAGTCCTTTCTTGGAATCAATACAGGGGCAAAGGAAGGGAACTATTCTTTCTGCTGGGGTTGCTAAAGCAAGTAAGTATGAGAATGAACTACCTGGATAATCATTTTTGGTTCATAGAAGAAGCTCCTATTCAGTGGGAAAAAAGTGAGCACACAGAAAGAAGAGTGGAGAGATGGAGAGAGCTCTGCCATTGTGACTTTTTCTTTCAAACCAATCTAGCTACAACTGAAATTAGATTTAACTATACTAACCCAAATGGGGAATGTGTGTGTGTGTGTGTGTGTGTGTGTTATTCACGGAATCCCTTCCTTATGTAGAACCACATTTCTCCCACTCAGTGCCAGGGATGGGTGTGTGAGTCTGGATGGCAGTTATGGTAAACTCTAAGCCACCAATTTCCACCGCATTTTGGGGGGTTGGGGGGTTGGAGTTTGAGCTAGGTTGATTTTAGTGTTTTTTGATACTTGGAATTGAAAGAATCCTGACTGAAACATTAATGGTAGGACTCAAGATATTTTTAAGGGAGATATTTTTGGGTGGCCAATATTCTTGTTGCCTCTTTCCTATCCTGTGAACGTTGATTTACTGCTGCTTTTGAATAATTATATTATGTTGATATTGCCACTTGCAGTTATTTTCTGGTGGGCAGCTGTGATGTGTTTTTCACCAATCTGCTGGTGTCTTCAGTAGGATTCCATTCCAATCCGTTCCATTCCATTCAGTTTAATACAGTTTAATTCATCTGAACTAGATGTTCAATGAGGCCCTTTTCCATAAGGGCAGCAGTAAACTACTCAGATACCACTTTGGAATCCAACAATTCTTCCACTTAGAGGGGTTTGGAAAGTATGAGCCACTATTTCAGGTTTTATATGGCAATCTATACATTTTTTAGGTTTATCTGTTAAAAATTGATAAAAATCAACTACTTGCCTCTGTTTTGACCTTAGAAGCAACTCTGAGGTCTTCCATAAGTAGAAGATAGGATTGGTGATTATGAGCTGATACTTGACAACTCTACTGAAAGGAGAAAGATATTTATAATAATATTTCTAGTCCCGGGTGGTCATATGACTGTTTCTCAACATCATTGCCAACATTCCAATTAATGATAGACTACAAACATGAGATGAAAGTATCAATTCTCTGTTTATTGTTTTGGCATTATACTTATTTTAAGTGATTCTATCTATGTGTTTATTTATATGTGTGCATATAAACTGACATAATTCTTTAAAACAAAATCTATAAATAGCTGTAATAACCACCCTAGCTAAATATCACATGAATTCCAGTGGAAGAAAAGACCAAACTGGTGGGGCAGTTATAAGTTTCTATTACTGCTCACTTCCTTTTTTATTTTCTAATATGACTTTGTTTTTGGCTCCCAGATTGTTGACATTGAGTGTGACTAAGCCTTTGCCCTGAGGACCTTCCATTCTCCTAGGCACTGCCTTTTGCTTCCCACATGGGAGCTGGGGTCATCTTTCCACCTCCAGGCTGACTCCCAGTTCACAGCGAAGGGTCCTGAGTGGGAGGCTCTGGCCAGGAGGGAAGGGCTGCCCAGAGGTCGCTGCAGCTGGCCTCAGCACAAGTCAATGTCCTGAGCCTGTCAGCTGGGGACTTTCTCACACTTGCTTGTATGAGTCTGTCTTAGATTGGATCAGACTATTAATACATAAAATCAGCTAGTGGAAAAGTAAAAAATTCAGGCAGTCAGCTAACACTTTTGCCTGCAGATCAACCAAAAGCCCTTGGGAGTGATTTTTCTCTAAAACTTAATTACTTTGGTTTGAGGCTATATTTTATACAATAAAACCCAGCATGCTTGCTTTGATTAGCTTGATTGGTCAAGAAAGTCATATGGAAGAATAATGAATGAATTTTATGTATTGACTTAAATGAAAATAACCAACTTCACCTTTTTTGTGACTGATTTGAATCAAATTTTAATCCTTATCTCCTCTATAACCTAAATGAGATAAATTCTTTGATGATAAGGATTATATTAGTAATAAGAGTATTTAAATATGTTTCTAGCCCCAAAGATTTTCTTAATCAGTTGTATATTAAACTTTGACTATAAATGTAAATTATATTGCTTCCTTTGATTATAATGAGTTCCATATTTATGAGAAAAAACCCAAGGATTATTTTATTTAATTAATCACCAGTTATTTTCTTTCCTCCAAAATGACAATTGATATCACTTAAATTATAGCTTTTCAATGAATTATTTTGACTTTATAAATAGAGGTTTACACATAGAAATATGTCTTTTCAAATGACTCGATCAAGTTGATTAGTGATCATCCCTTATGATGCTTAAAAAAGCAATTGGCTATCAAAATGGTATATCTAATAAATTCATCATGAAATTATGAAAAATGGTATGCTACAGGTGAATGGAATATAAAGGTATAAAAAGTATGACATGTGGTTCTTGACATCAACCAATTTATAATCTACTTAAGGAAGACTTGTAGACACACACACACATGCACACGAGATAGTCTCTAAATGGCAAATAAATGTTGCAGTCAGAAGTGTAGAGAAGTTTGAAAGAAGAAGGAGTCCCAGAAGGCTAACCAGGGACTTGAGTTGGGGCCTGAAGGATGAAACAATTCATGTAGTTGAAGAGGGAGAAGAAGATGGTATGAAAAAAATCATAACGTGAGCCCTATTCCCCTTACTCCTCTCACAGTGGAGTAGCGTAGCAATATTAGAAAAGTAAAGAAGCAAAAGTTAGAAAAGTGACTTGATGTCTCTGATTGAATCTACATTATTCATAGTATTTTTCCATCTGCATACTTAGTGCTTTTTGTTAAGCACAGTATTATAATATAACAAGCTATTAGATTACATTTATAGGTCAGTGAGTGCTGTGATTATTGATGTATAATAAATCACCCCAAAATTTAGTGGCTTAAAACAACAATAGATATTTATGATCTCTGATGGTATCTGTGGGTCAGGAATGTGGAAAAGACTTGGCTGGGTGGCTGTGGCTTAGGGCCTGTCACGTGACTGCCAGCAGATGTTGGCTGCAGCTGGAAGAGCAGCGGTGAGGGAAGTTGAAGAAGCTGGAGGTTGTCCAGGCATTTCTTTTCTGGTATTCTCAGAGCTTCTCCATGTGGTCTTCCCACAAAAGTTCGTTCAGGCATCCTCACTGCATAGTGGCCTTAGGACAGTCAGACTATAGACGTGGCTGCCAAAGGTGACAAGAGTGTGTATCTAGTAAAGCAAGAAGCTCCTCACCTGCCTTTTATGACCTGCCCCTAGAAGTCACACAGCAGCACTATTGCTATGTGGTCACATTGCTTCCAGTCTCTAGGGGAAGGGACGTAGACCCCATCTCTCCATATCAAAGTCCAGTTGTAAGAAGAGAATGAGCAATAGAAAATATTTATTGTGGCCATTTTGGAAAATGTAATCTACTGCAATCATTTTGAGCATTTGTCTGATTAAGCACTGCCCTCGAGGAGTAAAAACTTAGTGGAAAAGTCTTGAACAAGTGGGACTTGTGTTTACCGGCTGAAATGTATAGGAAATATGCACTCAAAAAGTGAATAAGATTCATTTGTACACTGGTATAATCACACATCTATTAGTGACTCAAATACTCCATCTCCCATCCCCAATTCATGGCTACTGGCCCATAAAAGTAAGACAACATTTGGAGACTGGCCCCATTAAAAATAAAAAGGAAAAGTAATCTTCTACACACCTCATGGGGTTTTAACATTTTGTTTTCTTACTTATCCTTCATTTGACTCAAAGCCCAGTCTGGTAGTGTTTCATAGCAGTTTTCTTTAGGCTGAATTTAATTGCTTGAGAGATGTCTTTTGCTAATGAGATTGAGCAATCTAAACTGTAACCTGCATTCCTGAGACTCGGGCTCATATATTTCAAAACATCGCTAAGGGTTAAACAGACTTTTGGAACAGAATAGCTTTTTTATTATTGTCATTGTTATTATAATAATTTTAAACATGAAGTTTCATGTTCCAAAAATATTTTTGATGTGCTTTTATAAGAAGGGGCAATCCTCCTTGAAATTCTCAAACATGAGCCAGAGAAAAATATTACTGAATACCATCCTCTCACCTAAGTGAGAAATAGAGTTTTTCTTCACTGCCTAGTGCTATTTTTTTAAGAGAAATATTTTATTGTCTCTGATGTGGGTTTCTTTGCCTTGTTTTCCATTTCTTCATAGACGAAACATCATTAGGGAAACATCAGCTACAACTGCATGTGGTTAACTTGCGTTCACCCCACTTTTACAAGACACTTTGGACTGAACCAGACTGCTCCTCTAAATGTTTCTCAATGGTCTAAAATCACTATAAAACCAAAACCTATGTTTGCACACTTTCCCTGACCTACCTCACCCCTCCTCCAGCATGGTCCTGCTTCACCAGGGATCACTGGTGTTTTACTAAGGGGACAGTCCACGTAATACAAACTGTTGCTTGTATTAAGGAAGCCAAAGAGACTTCACAGTAGGTCCATGGCATTGACATTTACCTGTTGCAATATCCCTTGTGTATAACAAGGTTATAATTAAGTCTTTGGTATTAATGTCCAGAATCTAGACAGGAAACTAGAAATATGATTTGGAAGAAATGCTGATTGGTTTAGGATCAAAAATAGGGAGCTGGGAAACACAATTGTCTAAGAAGTATGGTTTTTTAACTGTTAGGATTCCCAATCATCAGGTAAGACAAGCATTGTAACTAGCCTCAATATTTAGCTAGTAATCCCTTTAGGTATTACCATACAGATAGTAAATAGCTCATGAAAAGATGTCTCATTAACTATTAGGAAAGCACAGATTAAAACTACAAAATATCACTACATGCCTATCAATGGCTAAAATAAAAAAATAGTAACAACACAAAATTCTGGCAATAATGCAGAGAAACTAGATTGCTCACACGTTGCTGGTGGGAATGAAAATGGTACAGCTTCTCTGGAAAACAGTTGGGCAATTTTTTAAAAAACTCAACATGCACTTACATACAATTTAACAATTGTAGGTCATTGGGCATTTATCCCAGAGAAATGAAAACTTATGTTCACACAAAAACCTGTACATGAATGTTCATGGAAGCTTTATTCTTAATAGCCAAAAACTGGAAACAACCCAAATGTCCTTCAACAGGTGAATGGTTAAATAAGCTATGACACATCCATACCAGGAATGCGGTGCAGCAATAAAAACTATTGATACAGGCAAAAACTTGGATCCATCTTAAGGGAATTATGCTGAGTTTTAAAAACCAATCTTAAAATGCTACATTGTATGACCTCATTTACACAATAGTCTCTACATAGTAAAATTATAGGGATAAAGGCAGAGAAGAGACTTCTGGTTGGCAGGAGTTGGGAATGAGGGGCAGGTGTGGAGGTTCTTGTAAAGGGTTAACAGAAGGGGTCCTTTGGGGATAGAGCAGTCAGCATCTTGATATGTGGTGATGGTTACATGCATCTATACATGTGATAAAATTGTGTAGAATAGATAGATATGTATGTGCATAGATACATACACATATACACATATAAATAAATGCATGACTGCATGCAAAACTTGTGAAATCTGAAAAAGCTCCCTAGATGGTTTCATTGTCATTTTCCTGGTTTCGATATTGTTCTATACTTTTCCAAGATGTTGTTATTGAGGGAAACTGGTGAAAGGTATATGAGAACTCCTGTACATTTTTTTCCCCCGGAAACTTTCTGTGAATATTTAATTACTTCAAAATAAAAAGTTAAAAAAATTATGTACTGGACTTATTTTAAAGTCTAACCCTGTGTTGTTAATAAGGTGCATTTATTCCTGCTAAAGGTGAGAAATAAGTGATTAACACTAAAACAATGTATATAAAAAGCTAAGAGCAATGATAGAGCTATAGTTGAAATTGACTGATAATTCACTTAGAAATTCATGTGCGGTAGATATGTTTGAGAATTACTGTATGTGCTTACGTAGTTTTTTCACGAATATATTTATTTACATGAGAGTGACAAGAAGAGCATAAGTAAATGCTACCAAAACACACTGCAAAACCTGAGAACCTGGGCTCAGATTCCTACTGGTTCGGTTGTTGAAGTAGCAGTTTCTTGAGATCTGAAGCCCAGAGAAGACAATAAAAACAATTGAAAATATGTAAACAGTAATAAATCTATTTGTTCTCAGAAAGGTTTTAGTCCATTTTTAAAAATTTCCCATTTGGTATTATCCATGTTGGAATTCACTTGGGCCTCAAATCAGATGTTTTTTTGGAGGAAGAAAAGCAGCATGGAAACAAAATTTTGAGAGGTAGTAGACTTTTAGTCTTTCCCACAAACAAATAAGCACATTTTGAAACCTTCTTTTGTCTTTTCAGCAATGGTAGTTTTTATAAATTATATATATAGTTTTTTGGATGGTTTAAAAGAAAATATTGTGCCTTATCAAGAACTTTCAAATAAGCATAAAACTGGTACAGTTTTGAAAATCAATTTGATAAAAAAATAAATTTAATTAAGAAATAAAACACTATATATCACAGCAATAGCATACTTTTTAAAAAAATTATGGGACATCCACTTAATGGAATACCGTGCTGTAAGCTGGATATGTAATATCTCAATGTATTATTATAGGGGATCTTTAGGAACCATTGTTCAGCAAAAAATGCAGAATGGAGAAAACTATGTGAAGTATTCACCATTTAGCTAAGATGGGGATACAAAAATATGTATACATATTTGCTCATAATTTTAAAAAATGAAAGAAATCATCTAAATATTTAAACAATGATTACTTAGTGGAGAGGTAGGAAATGAAAAGGACACAGGAATAAAAACTCAATTTCTCTTAATACAACTTATTTTGTGGATTTGACATTGAAACTATATCCACATTTTACATAAATTTAAAATAAAATTATGTAAAAAAAGAAAAAGTGATCCCTAGAAATTGAAAGGAAAATGAAACACATAGACCTAAAAATGCACTGAGTTAGTGGCATAACCTCGTAGACAAGAGTTCTCTAAGTGACTTTTGGGTGAGACTGTTGTTGATTTGTTGGTACTCAGAGACGTATTTACTAGAGTGAGTCTGTCCTTAATGTCTGACTTTCAGAAGGGAGGCGCTGACACTGATTGGCTGACTTGAGAAAGTGTGTTCTTTGAGATGAGTGACTTATGAATTCAATAAGTTAAAACCTGGTTCTGATGACTGTTTGTTTCCAAGACAATAGAACAATGACTCTTTTCCTAAGTTTGTAAGAACTTTTAAGTTTTTAACTCTCACTTTTCGCATACCTACCAATTTCTTAGAAACTGCCTCATCTAAAAGAAATAAATCTTATATCCCCTGATGCTGAATAGCAAGAGCTCCCAAGAGAGTGAAAGAAAATTAGCTGCTATTTAGGGTTGTAAGATGGGCCAAGATGTTCTAACTCAACATGGAAACCTTGACAAAGTTGATTTATCCATTTTGTGAATTCCTCTCATTTTGCCCCAACCACACTTCACCCGATTGGTTAGAGAGGTAGAATTTATTAGTGAATGTAGCAATGAAAATGCTTAGCAAATTTCACTAGAATTACTGTTGGGAAGAGAAATTGATAGTCCTAGGGAAGAAAGTTATCAATTCAACTATTTTCAAGGATATTGAGAGAGTTATCTGTGAACAGACACTTTCTTCTAACATTGTATTTTATTTTTAGATCAGAAAGATAACTAAAGCATTTTTGAATGAGTATGATATTCATTAAACTTGTGTTTGTCTTGCCTAATGGTCTGTTGTGGTAGTTCCAAGCAAGTAACGAGCAAAGTGACTCTTCAGGAAGAATCATGTGCACGCAAACCCACAAAAGCCAATAAAGACCACAAGTCAGCTTGGGGCCCCAGTTACAATAATAATGCCCCATGAATAATGTCCCATAGCTGGGCATTATTCATGATGCCCAGTAATGCCCATAGCTGGGCATTATTCATGATCTACTTAACACGGCTTTACTGAGACTAGTTCCTTCCTCAGAATCCATATGTGGAGTCTTAAGCCCTAAGCCTGGGGCAAAGCCTGTAATGGGGATTCAGTTACCAATGGCCTTCCATGGTCTGTCTGATTCCGGTTCTTACCTGGTCTTTCAGCCTCAGTTAGGGCAGAGCCAAGACATTGGGTACATCTGGGGCAGGCTGATAATTGACACCTCTTAAAATTGGTATTCTTTAAATCTTTTTAGCACATTAAAATAGTGAGGGAAGGCATGATGGAAATATCAGCCAGATATTTTTGTTTCTTGGCTATTTGTTTGTTTTTATTCAAAAGGACTGTCAACTTGAGTAAAGGTAGGACTAAATGACATGTTATCAGGTAGAACAGAAGGCGTGTTAATAGGCCTCCATATAACCAACTTGTTAGATAAACTGACCCTCTTACTGCTCTGTAAAGCATAATGGCTAAGGTCTATGGTATGCCAATGTTCACAGCTCATTGACTACTCTCTAGCACACACCCCACCCCACAGGTCTGCCCCTGCTGCTCCCACCCAACAGTTACCTTGTCTTGTTTCCAAACAGGATTTTGTTCAAGTGACACTTGTTATGATAATTATGCAATTTAATTTTTATGTAAGCCGATAAAATACAGTGCAAAAAGACAGAGAATTGTTGTTTCTGTGAAACAGGAATTGAACGTTTCAGAAAGACTTGATAAAGACTGGGAGCGAAGATACTTCTATCCAGTTGGAATGGGCGAAACAGAGTTTGGGGAAGACATTTTAAAAAAAATCTTTAAAAATTCATACTCACATTGTTTTGCAATTGTCTTAAAGTCTGTATCCACTTTGAAGAAAGTGAAACTTGAAAGTATGGCCCATACATTACTAATGTAGTAATTTTGGATTGAAAAATCCAAATTGCATCCAATAAGGGGGCTTCTCTCCATGTAGGAGTCAGCCATGGAGGGACCCACATTGTCATCCTGGGATGACTAGTATTCATAGTCTTCTGTCTTCTGATCTTTACTTTTCTTCCTGTATTTAGACCTCTGTTTTTCCTGACTCTTTCCTTTAATATATTCATTACCCACATCTCTTGGTTCGAACACTTGATCTGCTCGGATACAGGGGACTATTTTAACATCTCTTTACCAACCCTGGGCTCTCAGTTCATCTAATTGATACCATGAAATATATCTCTGCTATGTCCGGTCTTTCTGCTGATTCTAGCAGGAAATTATGGGCCCATGTTTGAATGACTCATCTGAAAAGCACAACGGGAGTGTTGAGGAAGATACTTGTTGTCAGACAGTAGCTACTTATAATAGTGCATTAATTGAGCACCAGTTTTTTTTTATCACCACTATGCTCTCAGCATTGTTTAAGTGGTCGATATATGTTTGTACAATGAACTGTTGAGCAGTTTTTCATGTCAGGAATTTTATTGATCATATCTTATTTAACACATCAATGCTCTGAAGTGGATATCTTTATCCTCATTTTAAAGAAGATGAATCTGAGGCACAGAGAAGTTTAGTGGTTTTACCAATATCAGATAGCTGGAAAATAATAGTAATGTATTTGAATCCATGCCTATATGACTACAAACACTAAACTTTTAACATCTACGCGGATTCTGATCAATGCTCACTTTGTTAACACAAATGCTAAAAATGTTACAATTTAAAGTAAAAGGGAAAACACAAGTTATTCACTTATTCATCCATTCCTCCATTCAACACATCTATTGAACACCTATTATTTGCTACACACCATTCTTGATGCTTCTAAAGATACAGAGATAAAGACAGAGTCACTCCCCTATTAGAGATTACATTCTAGTGAGGAAGGTTATGGATAAATAAATAAATATAAAATATATTAATGTTAATGTAATGATAAATAATTGAAGTACTATAGTACAGTTCATTAATTTCCTTGAAGAACTAATAATTTGGTTGAAGAGACAAAACATGAATATATAAAAAGTTAAATGATGAACAGTGCCAAACAACTTAGGTACAATAATATAAGAATTGAAGATTAATTTCTATGACCTATTGTAGAAAACAAGTGATGGAAGCATAGAAGAGAGGAAAATCTCTCCGGGTTGTAGTGTTTGGGGAAGTTTTGGGGAGAAGAGACTAAAGAGTAGATAGAATTTGGCTGGTTGGAGGGAGGAAGGTATTCTGGGACTATGAAAATAAGTTAATTGTCTCAATGAGACAACTGAAAGTTCATTTTTCTGCTGATAGTTGCTAAACGTGACAGATTTAAAGAGTGCAAGTTTGGCCCTCATGGCTCTTAACACTAAATCTGAAGCTCCATTCAATTTCATCAACCTGACCTCAGAAACATCAGCATGGTGCCTGGAAGCTCATGCATCAATTTCTGAGCCTCGACAGATGGATATGCTTTTAAAAAATGCAAACAAAACACTACATTTACCATGCCCTGTAGAGTATGAAAACCTAGCTGACATTCTCATTTACTCATCATCTGTCTCCTTTAATATGTCATCCATCATTTGCTCCTATTTCCCTTAAGAGCTTGTGAAAAGTTGGAGTGCAAATGGCCAAGCAGTCAAACGCCTTCCATTATTTCTCTAATGGGAATACAGAGGGGAAGTCAAGTTCCTTTGACAACGATGGCTGATGCATGACAGAGTGTTGAGGCAGGCTGACTGGAAACTGGATTTTGAACCAGTGACGCACTCCTCTATTGGGCAGGGCATTGAAATGATGGTGAAAGTAGGGCCCAGCTCTGTATTGATGCAGGAATTGGTGTATTTTGAAATATAGTGCTGCCGAGTTACCATTGTAAAAATGAATTTGTCCATGCTGTCTGGAATTGGAGCAGATGATCAGAAGGGTAGAGTAGGGCCTAGTCCTTTCACACATTTCTCTGGACTCCTAAAATGGTAAACTCAAAATTAATCCTGCGGGTCAAGGTGGCTGAAACACATGTGGGAAAGTGAGAGAATATGATTTCAGGCAATGAAAGGAAGTGGTAGATGGCTTTTTCTCCTATATTGATGGAGAAGTTGGGGAAAGAACAATGGCATATTATAAGAAAGGTAACCAACAGTATGTTTTATTATTTGACTGTTATTTAACAGCAGCAATGCTGGTTAAAAAGTGTCCAAGACATTTTTAGAGTGAAGGGAGGAGAATTTAATTTCCAGGGCTCAATTATTGCCCATGGAGTCTTGTAACCTGAAGACTCAACTGCTTTCTTATACGAGCTGTTTTTCCACTTGTGATTTTTTTCAGGGACCGTTTTTGGAGTTGGGGAGGGTTGATATGAAGTTGAGACAAACAAAAAATTCACAAATGTTTGTGACATACACAGCTTCAATTATTTAGAAATATTTGACTTAATATAGCAAGAGGCAAGGTGTTTTAAAATAAAAAACTCTTCAGAAATGAGATATGTTAATATTCTAATCACCAAAGTGAAGAAACTGTAAATTAATTCAACGAGTTTATATTAAATGCTAAGTGTTTAATAAAAGTCACTATGCTATGTGCCATGGGGGTTATAAATAGAGACATTATATACATCCTTTGAGAAGTGCAAATATTAACTAACGTCCAAAACAAAGTTTAAAAAAAAGAAACATTTCCCTCTAATCATCAGGGAAATGCAAATCAAGACCACAATGAGATATCACTTAACTCTAGTGAGAATGACTTTTATCAAAAAGTTCCAAAACAATAAATATTGGTATGGATGCGGAGAGATAGGAACACTCATACACTGCTGGTGGGATTGCAAACTAGTGCAACCTTTATGGAAAGTAATATGGAGATACCTCAAAGAGCTACAAGTAGAAATACCATTTGATCCAGCAATCCATTACTGGGCATTTACCCAAAGGAAAAAAAGACATTCTATAAAAAAGACATCTGCACTAGAATGTTTATAGCAGCACAGTTCACAATTGCAAAGATG